>CAVNYN010287746.1:0-71656 GCA_963692815.1 Nyctanthes arbor-tristis | reverse complement strand
GGGTCATTTATGTCATTTTATTACTATTCGTGACTATATATGTAATTAAGAATCATATATAGTGAAATTTGTAAAAATAATGGTGTAGATATAACCATTCTTAAAGAAGCTAAACCGAATCAAAAACTATTTTTTTAATAAAAAACCATGAAGTTATTTTGTAATATTAAAATCAAATCAAAACCCAGCTAGACTAAACTAAATTATTTGGTTTTGGTTTAGTTTGACTTGGTTATGGTTATATATGACAATATATATTTTTCAAAATTAAAATGGTAAACTTCACAAAAGGTCTCTAATCTTTGCAAAAATTAACAATTTAATCCTCAGCATTTTTTCAAGGTTGTTGGTATCCAACCTTTCAAAAATATACACAAAAGGTCCCTATGGACAACTTCTATTCATTTTCACATTTATATGCTTAAAAAATGATCATTTTACTCAAGTTGTATAAAATAGAAAGAAATTAGTACAAAAACCTTTTAAAAAATCCAAAAGATTTAAATAAAAGAATAAAAAAATATGTTACTTTTTCCGACTAGTTATTCTAACTCCCACGAAGTAACTCCGCCATTTCCCTCGCTATTTTTTTATTTATTTATTTATTTATTTTTTTTGGAGTAGGGAAGGGTAATGTCTCTATTTAAATTACCTCTAACGTTAATAAAAAGAGGATTTACATGCTATAAATAGACGCAAAGTTTGAAATGATAGGGGTTGTAATAGAAATAAAAGGGGAAGAAATCCTCATTTTTTTTAATCAATAGTTCAGATCTTTAATTTTTTTCGAAAGAAAAATTCATACAATTTTAATCGTTTCAATTTTATGACTTGAATATCAATCACATTTCAATTATTATTGCCTATTTAGGTTTAAATATCGGAGAGTTCATTGCCTAAAATGATTATGACACTAGTGGTGGTGTCAGGTAATTTAATAGAAAAGATAATATATTAATCATTGTATATGTATAGCTTGTGTTAAGTGTGTGAATGAGAAAATGATATACAGATGAATATGTATAAGTGTGTGAAAGATAAAATGGCAGAGATCAAATCAAATTTTTAAACATTTTTGTCTTATTTTTTTAGTTAAATAAAGGGTAAAATTGTCTTTATTGAAAAAAATAAACAATGAAAATTGACAAAAGTCGTATGTAGTGAACTTTTGTGCATATTTTTGAAAGGTTAAGGGCCTACAACCTTTAAAAAAAATTAAAGATTAAATTGTTACTTTTTGTACAAGTTGGGGGAGAACTTGTTAAATTTACCCAAATTAAAAATTATAATGCAACGACTCTACCCTTTTTTTTGAAAGGAAATTTTCATTCATAAATTAACTTGTCCCATGAGAGATACATTCAGATAAAAAATAAGGGACACAATCAGTCCAAAACCTATTAGACTTAAAGTGAAAGCATAAGCAGCTAAATGGTGTGCTATCATATTCTGATCTTTCGGTATATGATGACAAGAGCCACATTCGCCACTAATAATTCTACCCCGAATACCATGGATAATAGGTGTAATCGGAGCATCACGCTCATCTTCCCCAAGCCCCCATACAATCGTCAAGTTGTCACATTCCACCCGCTTTAGTTTGAGGTTATTACGCCTCTCAAAAGCCAACCCTTCCTTCATTGCCAATGCCTCTGCCACCTCAAGTGATGCTCCTCCATGCCTCTTAATAGCAAAACTCCCTACCACCAGACCTTGTTCATCTTTCACAACCCCTAACCCTAAAATTCCCTCATTCTCTCTAACAATGGCATCCGTGTAGAGGACCAGCCCCTAGTCATTCCCTTACATGTTATTCCATACGTATCTGTGGTTATCACTCTTCAGAGTTCCATTCTCTAAATAACGTTGTGCTGCTTGAAAGTCTAAGAGCACAATCCCAATGGCCTCGGCTATAAACTCCATCGTTTGCACTCTGCCACCATTGTTCTGTGCGTTTCTTGCATTCCACAACATCCAAAATCCCACACAAATAAGTTCCAACGTCCCTTGCTCGTATGCACTGCTCAAGGATGCAAAGAGACTAAATAAGTCCAGCCTTTCATTCCCGCACAACCCAACCTCAACCACATCCTAGCAGTTTCCATATCCTTCGAACCAGTTGCACCCTAGAAAAATGTGGTTGTCCGTCTCAATAGCCATGCACCTTGGGCACCTCATTACGATGGATATACTTTTCCGTTCAAGGTTAGACATGGATAGGAAAGCTCATTGCGATAATCTCCAAATAAAATGTCGCGCCCATGGAGGGATATTCAATTGCCACAGCTTGTTCCATCATGCCTCCACCCCCAACACACCTACCTCTGTACCCAACACTGTATGTTCAAGATGGTATCCACTTCTAACAGAGTAAGTACATTCTTTGAGCAGTGCCATATTATTTGATCAGTCCCTTCTCCACACGTCATAATGGCAAATATTTATGTTGCATCCACCGGCCAAAACTTTGACATGATCAGCTCCATATTCCATTCGCCCTCGCTATCCAACAAGTCACTAACACGGTTCAGCCCCTCTATAGGAGGTGTAAGAAGTCAGAAATTTTCATTTGGTACCCATGGATCTCACCATATATCGTTCTGCTTACCGTTCTCCACTCTCCATCTCATATCCATTTGTATTATCTCTTTCCCTCCATAGCAAGCTCTTCCACAAATAAGAACTGCCTTGCTTATCACGGGCTTCAAGAACATTACTATTTGGGAAATATATATATCCTTCCATAACCTTGCACCGAAGGAGTCCGATTCTTTCAGTAAGCTCTAAACCTGTTTTGCAAGAAGGCTATTATTAAAAACTTGCAAATCCTTGAACCCCATGCCACCGTTTGCCTTCGATTCACACATCTTGTCCCATTGAACCCACATCATCTTCTTATGTACACCACCCGTGCCCTACAAAGACCGCATATACAAGCTCTTGATCTCATTGCAAAGATTCAATGGGATCTGAAAGAGACTCATCTCATAAGTAGGAAGAGCCTATAACACAACTTTCAACATCACATCTCTTCCTGCATAGGAAAACATACCACGGTCCCAGCCAGTAATCATTTCCACATCTTTTCTTTTATCATCCCAAAAATTTTCTTCTTGTTCTTCCCCACCATAGCTGGTAGTCCTAGATATTTCGCATGTTAGGTGATGGAATCAAGCCCAAACAGAGTTCCAATTTCCAACAGTGTTGCTGCATCCATATTAGGTGAAAAGTAATGGACGTTTTTTTGCATGTTGACTTTGTCTGGATGCTCTTTCATAAGTCTCAATAATATTAAGAAGGGACACTGCCTCTTCTCTAGTAGCTCGTCCAAACAAGATAGAGTCATCTGTAAAAAATAAGTGACTAACCCTTGGTTCTGTCTGGGTGCACCTCATTCCACATATTGCCCCCCTCGACTCTGCTTGAGTAATAAGGGGTGTAAATCCCTTAGCACAAAGTATAAAGAGGTATGGGGAAAGTGGACACCCCTGGCGAAGCCTTCTGGTTGGTTCCACCCTCTCTCTGTGCTCTCCATTAATAGTCAATGGAAAAGATAGAGTGGATATACAATCCATAATGCAATTCACAAGCCGCGGCAGAAACTTCGTCTTCTCAAGTACAACCTATACAAATCTCCACTCCATCCTATCGTAGGCCTTGCTTATAACTAGCTTGAGAGCAAGAAACCATTCCTGTCATTGTTCTTCTTATATTGTGAATGTAGAACTTCAAAAGCCATTATGGCGTTGTCTGTAATCAGCCTGCCTGGAACAAAAGCTCCCTGATTGCTGGATACTAAGGATGATAACACCTGCTTTACTCTATTTGCCATACACTTGGACACAATCTTATAAATAACATTACATAATGATATGAGCCTATAGTGGAGTAAAGATCCAGGTGATTTAATCTTAGGAATTAAAACAATAGTAGTCCTATTCATGCTTTTAACACTACGACAATTGTTAACTTTAAGGCGAGCAGAAGAAATAGGACCTTTTAGGATATCCCAATGTGTTTGGAAAAATGTTGTGTGAAATCCATCCACCCCAGGTGCTTTATTTGATCCCATGCTAAAGAGAGCAATAGTAATTTCCTATTTTGTAAAAGGCTCCCCGAGTCTGCTTTTCTCTTCATCATTTAATTCTTTATCAATTCCTCTAACAGCCGTATGTACTTCCTCATCCGACAACCTGCTGCTCGTAAAAAGCTCAGCATAGTACTGCTCGATATGGTTTACCAACTCCTCTTCATCCTTAATCCATCCCCATGCTCATCTTGTAGCCTACGGATTGTGTTTTTTCATTTCCTCCCTGTTGCTCGTGTATGAAAAAACCTAGTGCTTCGATCCCCCTCCTTAAGCCATACAACTTGAGATCGAGTACACTAATAACTCTCCTCCCAGCACTGAAGGCCTTCAATTCAAGCTTCAATCTCCACCAATTTGGGCCCCATCTCTTCATTGTAATCCGTATTTAAAATTCTATTTCGCTCATTTTGTAATTCTCCCAGCCGAGACCTCCATTTCCCAAATTCTTTTTTTTACTCCAAATTTGTAAATCTTTCCCATACACCCCAATATTTTCCTCAATGGACTCCAGTGTGGCTGCCTCCTCTTCTTCGCTCCTATACGCCATCAACAACTCATCTACCTTTCTATGGTAATTTTCCTCCATAAGCCAAAATGATTAAAAGCAAAAGAGATGGTTACCCTTCGGTCTTTTTGGCACGGCCGCCCCTTCCCAACGGATATAAAGGGGCCGATGGTCCTATCATTCAAACTCTAAGTTCTCCACCAAAGTATTCGGCCACATATCTCTCCATGCAGTATTACTAAGGCTTCTGTACAATCTTGCCATTATACGATGCTGCCTCCCTCTTCTATTATCCCATGTCATGATTGGTCCCGAAAAGCCAAGGTCCATTAAGTCATAATCATGAATCACCTGCCTGTAAGTCACAATCATCAATCACCTGCCTAAACCGGTCCATCCATACAACAGGTCTTGCATCACTCCCCCTCCGTTCATGTAAATAGAGGGTTTCATTAAAATCCCCTCCACAAATCCATGCAAACTCTCCTTGCTCATTACGCTACCTAAGAAGCTCCCATGACTGACTCCTGTAAGATGCCTCTCAGTTCCCATAAAACCCCGTAAACCTCCATGTCTGACTGCCATCATTCACAAGTGAATCAATATGGCCTATGGAATATGACCTTATTTGCACATCTCATTCGTCTTACCATGGTAACATTAAGCCTCCACTTTGGCCCCGGCTTTCTACAATGAAATTTGAAGAGTGCCCCAACTGAGATCGTATATTTCCTGTCCTTACTCCTTTTAACCTAGTTTCAGACAAGAAAACTAGACTAGGGCAATATATGCGGATCAACTTCCGCAATGATGCCAATGTACCAGGGTTCCCCATCGCTTGTATATTCCAACAGAGGCAACTCAGTGCATATGGCGGTCCTGTTTAGTAGGACTCGCTGTTTTCTCAAGATTATTTTCCTCCATATCTATCTCCACTTCCTCCAGTACTAACTTCTCCTTCTTCCCTGGCTTAAATAGTGCCATAAGGGAATTTGGCAGCTTTCCTTTTCCCTTAGGGCTCACCCGCAAACCTTCATTTTCACTTTTTTCATCCCCCTCCTTTTGCCCCTCCCTTCATTGTCTATTTTCCCTTCCCTTTCATAAGCTCCATCGCTTGCCTCTCTACCAACCCCTCGCAAACAACCACCTCGCGCAGCTCATCCTCTCTTATCGCCTCTAACAGTATGTTTGCCCCCTGAATATCCTGTAACCCTTCCGTCACTCCCACAGTGCCCTCACCATCGCCTCCCTCCCCGACTTCCTCCACCAACCAGCCCTGAATCCGCAACTTGCCTTTCTCTCCTACTAGTAGTCGAGGACTCATTACCCTCTTACCTTTTAGATGTCACCCCTCTTTGTTCCCCATACTCTCCTTCCGTAGCCCCCTTCCTCCCTTAACCAACGAAACATTTCTCTTCTTCAGATTCTTATCCCTTGTGAATCTCTTCAGCTGTCCCCTCCGTTTCCTCCCATTCTTTGCCGCCCAACCCCTGGAACAAAACGCAAGAATTCTTTATACTCAAAAACATCTTTCCCGTTCTCCATTTGCCCTTCTTCCAAACATTCATTAAACTTGTGTCTTATGATCCCATATCTATAGCAAAAGTCCGGGAGATCGGAAGAGCGTCGTGTAGGAAGAAAGTATATTCCTCCTTTAACGCAAATACAAAAACTGTGACCGCTCTCTTGAGTGGAAGCCGTATGTCAACACGAACTCTAAACCTCGGGTTCAAACCTACACAATCAACCTCCTCGACCCGTCCAACCTACCTGCCCACCAGCCACAAAGCTGCCTGCGTGTTACATATCAGTGGCACGTTAACTAATTGCACTAAAAAATATATAATATAGAACTCCATATTCAGAATATCGCCAGCCCCTCGCAGTTCCATGATCGATATAAATTGGTTGTTAAAGTTCCATGGCCCCTCCAACTAGCACCCTCTTCCGATTCGCTAAAGGGTCAAATTGGAAGACAAAGTGTTATGATCCCCCTTTTTGTTTGATAATGAAGCCCTTGTTTGTCTGCCATACATTGCAAAAGGCTCTCCACTGCCTCTTTGTTAATCGGACGTGACCTCATGATCCTTCCAACTAGAAATAATTCAATGTTTAGCGCCCCTGCCAAGCAATCATCCGCCTCGAAAACTACATGCGGAGTTGCTTCGTCCTCAAGTTTTAGTTTTTCGCAAAGCTTCCGAATTTCCTCGGAGTCCATCCTTCCTATAGTCAGCCCTGACCACCAAGAAACCAAATCAATGAGAACAAATTGCAAGAGAAACAACCAAGAATTGGCCGAGAACCGCCAAGGGTTGACGAGCAAACCCTAGCTTACGCTTCAACAGCGAAAACGAAGGTAGGGGAATTTTTTATTCTTTTTATTTTTTTATTTTTTATTTTTTATTTTTTAACGACTCTACCTTATGGTTTGTGATACACAGTTATGATTAAGATAGAGATAAGTATATATGGAATCAGAGAGAAAAGGTGATTATTTGACAAATTTATTCTTTTTAAACTTTGAAAATTATAATAGAGAATCATGTTAAAATAAATCCAAAATCAAGTCTTATGTGGAAGTAACTGCGTGTGATTTCCACATTTGAGCCATGGCGCTAAATCAAAATTTTTGTTATGCTTTGATTATTGATTTTGAAGCAAAACTTATGACAAAACCATAACTGAATAATTATTAGTTTTTTTTTTTTTTTGAAATAGAATAATTATTAGTTTTAAGTAACTATGACAAATTAAAATTTTAGAAAAATAGAAGTAAGTGCTTGTTTGATTATAATTTCTCATTATAATTTCATCTATTACAAATTTGACAATTATTCAATTTTTATTATACATTTTTTATAAAAATAAATTTGATTTTCATTTACAACAATTTTTACTATATATTTTAAACTTTAATTAAATCACCATAATTTAACTCATTATAATTTGATGATTCTCATAATGAGAATCAAACCAGCACTAAAATTAACCAGACCGGTTGATTATGGTTTGATTTATTGGTTCTGATTACTTTTGCCGAACTCTCACAAGACAACCAAAAGTCAGAACCTACAAATTAGGCCAAAAACTTGTAATTAACGAAGGTCCAATGCCGTCATAAAATCATTAGCCTTTTGTCTTCTTTACAACAGTGGCCTGGTATTGCGCTTCTCGAGGCAAAGGATCTTGTGCACCTCTACCTTTTGCTTAATGAACCTACGAGTCCTTAACCTTTGAAAGTTGAAGTTTGACATTCCACATATTTGCATAAAGTTAATTGGGTATTCAGGTAATGAAAATTCTTTTATATGATATTCTAATTTTGTATAAAGTTCAATTACATTGAAATTAAATGTTAAGTAACTTGACGTTCTTCTATTAAGCCTTATAAAAACAATGTTCAATTCTTCATTAGTAGCCTATATCACTTTCAAGTTTACAAAACTATATGATAGATTAAAAAAAAGGTAACTACAAAAAACAGTAGGTAGATGTTATTCTTAAATATTTTTATTTATTTAGTAGGTACGTGTTTACTATTCATAACCCATTTAAGATGCTATCTCTATTTCAAATTTCAAAGTAGAAATAGAATTAGTAATTAATTTCTTGCTTTTTCGACTACAAGTGAAGGCAACATACAAGTAGGCAGCACTGCCTATGCTTGATGATATTTACACCCTATTTTTCACCACGTTTTGTATTTTTATCACATATTGAGCATGCTTCTTTAATATGTGCTTGAGCATGTCTCAATTCCAAGCTTGACATCTATGTTTCTTTACGCCTTATAATTTTTAGAGCATTATTAAAATGTTTGGAAATCCTAGACATATTCGTTTGCTGCATCCCATTCATGTTTGCGTGCAACACAAAACTAACTGAAGAATTTATGTCATCTATAAGGGTTAAAAAAAGTTAAAAATTCACTTTTAAACTCGAAGCATGAGACTTACTCGAGAAATTTATGATCTCAATGCTTAAATAAAACTTAAAAGACTCAAACCTTTTCTTTTTAAAAATTAAAAAACTTAACCACACCACTTGAAAGCTCGAGTACCAACGTTATAATTATTTTGTGAGGTAAAAATTAAAAATTAAAAAAATAAAAAAGCCTATAAAATAAGACACTTTGCCGAGTCGCTCGCTCTCATCTTCTATATAAAATTCACTTGCATTTTTCTCACAAAACACATTTCCGGATTCTCTTCTCCTTTCTAAATTCCAATGGCGATGCTACTTCGCAATGGCTATTCCGGTCGGATCGTGAAGTCCGGAGCCCTCGGAGCAGCTCGATCCTTGACCACTTCGTGGTGGAAGCACGTGGAGCCAGCTCCCAAGGATCCGATACTGGGAGTTACCGAAGCTTTTCTAGCCGATCCTAGTCCTGATAAAGTCAATGTTGGAGTTGTGAGTATTCAATCCATTTGTTTGCTCTGATTAATTCGATACAAAAGATCATTTCTGAAATTTTCTTTATTTTTTTTCCACTTTTGGTAGCATGTGGTAGATCATAAGTGATTTTGATCGACTTTGTTCGGTGGAATTGGAGGGGGTCTTATTTTGGAAATTTTTCTTCTTTTTTCTTTTAATTTCTAGTTGAAGTCAATTAACAGTTTAACTTTAAATATGCATTTTATTTATGGAAATTCATTTTTTGTTTTTGTATATATAAGGGTGCATATCGAGACGATAATGGCAAACCAGTAGTGCTGGAGTGCGTCAGGGAAGCAGAGCGAAGAATTTCTGGTAATCTGGACATGTGAGTTTTGGCTTTGGTTCTCTCTCTCTCTCTCTCTCTCTCTCTCTCGCTATCTTTTATCTTGAGAAGAATGAAAAGATACACTCTCTTTATGGCTCGTTTTTCCATCTCTACTGGTGTACAATTATGATAAATTGCTATGTGGGACAGTGTGAGTACTTTACTATATATTTATTACAGTCACGGTTTCTTGTTGGCTAGGGCCCAGAGATCATTTAGTGCATGTAGTTAGAAAATGGACCTTTGTGTGTGCATCTCTATGTAAACCTTTGTGTGTGCATCTCTATGTATTCTATTTCCAAGTTGCAGCTCTTTGTGGTGGTCCCATGTTTTCTTTTCGTAGACTTTTGATCCCTGCTCATCTTCCACTTGCCATTTTGAACCTTCTACTTTTGCCCGTGGAATAAATTCCTGAATGGTTTCTTTCATCTTTTGTTCAAAGCAAGTTGCATATATCATCAGCCATCAGGAAACCTTGTGATGATAACCATGTTTCTGTTAGGGAAAACTGAAACGAAGAATTTTTAGATCAGTTACTATTTATTTTCCGTGATGCATCACTTTGGTGAAACTGAAAAAAGGAATTTTTGGATTAGTAGTGATGCATTACTATGGTGGCATAAATCAGTTGTGCTTAAGTTTCAATCCAAATAACAGAATACTTCAAAGAAGGTATTAAATGGACTATTGAACATCTGATTTCACACATGATACAAAATAGTACATACTACCATGTCCATTGTGCATGGTACCATTTATTACAAATGTTCGGTTCCTATGTGTAGACATGATGTTCTCTGCTCTGATCAAATTTTATTCTGTTCAGAGCCCAGAGGACATCAATGGGGGAAATGGTGCTTGTTTTGGTTGTTTGCATGCTAGCAATGATGGTCATTCATAATTACCTAAGACACTGTCAGCATCGCAAAGAGAAGTTAAGACGAAAACCAAGATGTAGAAAAAGTTTCAGAACTGTTGTGTGTTACATTGCAAATTTGCAATGCAGACATAGTTGAATTGAATTAAGGGTGTGAATGGAATTGATTTCTGCTTTTCTTATTGGTGATGTTTTGGAGAATGTGTGGTTAAAACATAGTACCGGGAAATGTGAAAACGTTTCTTTTAAAAATGTGTGGTTGAAAATGACTTGAAACAAGAAGTGATTCTAAAAGCCTCTCAATTTCTTATACCCCCTAAATCTACTATAGACACTTTACAAGATAACAGTGGATGCCTGAATTACTTTATCATCTTTTCCGTATTTTTAACATATTCGGGATTTCTCAAATGACACATTTTAAAAGAACTTCCTATGAGTGGAATTTTAGTGCAATGACTGACTTAATTCGTGGAGACATCATGATAAGTAATTTAGTTTCATTCTGGGAAGCTTTATATTTGTTTCTAACGTTGCTACTTTCTGCGCGTCTTTAGTCTGTATACACTTGCTATTCTCATTTAAAACATCTACGATTATGAGGCCTATTATATAAGTTCCATTATCTATAGCGATGTTTCTCTGAGGCACCTCAGTGATGCTTCGTAATTGATTTTTGGGCGTTTTTAACTTCAAACATTCATAATTTCGACTTTTTGTTGAAAAGAAATTTGACTTAGCAAGATTTGATCTGGCAGGGAATATCTTCCCATGGGAGGAAGTGTAAAAATGATTGAGGGGTCTCTGAAACTGGGATATGGGGAGAACTCTGACCTGATCAAAGATAAGCGGATTGCAGCAGTACAATCTATCTCTGGTACTGGTGCATGCAGGGTCTTTGCAGACTTCCAAAAGCGTTTTTCCCCTGACTCACAGATCTATATTCCAGTTCCCACCTGGGCGAAGTAAGTAATTTTTTTTAATCCACCTCTTGAACATTTCCTCAACAATTCTTTTAAATGTAATGTGATTCCACAGTTTGTTTCTGTCATGCATTCGTGATTTTTTTTTGTGATTTCATCAGTCACCACAACATCTGGAGAGATGCCAATGTTCCACAGAGAACATTCCATTATTATCATCCGGAGACTCGGGGCTTGGATTTTGCTTCACTGTTGGATGACATAAAAGTAAGAAAGCTCTTTGATGGCGTAAAATGAATTTGTTTCAATTACTCAAAATAGTATTATTTTCCCATGTGACTTTTTCATCTAATTTTAATGGGAACAGAATGCACCAAATGGATCATTCTTTTTGCTTCATGCTTGTGCACATAATCCAACTGGAGTGGATCCTACAGAAGAACAGTGGAGAGAGATCTCTTACCAGTTCAAGGTTGGAATTGTGACAAGTGTTACCTGTGCCTACTTTTCTTAATATTTTATCTAATATATTGAGCGATTCATACTATTTTTAGGTTAAGGGACACTTTGCCTTCTTTGACATGGCATATCAAGGTTTTGCTAGTGGTGATCCAGAGAGGGATGCTAAATCTATTGGAATTTTCCTTGAGGATGGCCATCTAATTGGATGTGCCCAGTCGTATGCAAAGAATATGGGACTCTATGGCCAGAGGGTTGGTTGCCTGAGGTACTTTAGTGTCTTCTGAATTCTTAACCAAGGATGTGTCACACTTTTATCTTTGTACATCATGCCACATTCACAGTTGTTATTTATTTATTTTTTTTTTTGGGATATGTGATTAATCCTAAGTTAGGATTCCTGCAATTGAATCGCTTTCGTTCTCTGAGGAGGAAATAGATCTTTTTCCGGTTAAAAAGGAGAAACTTTTATGATCTGGCATTTGCATTAGTTTCATATGAAAAGCTCTGGTCTCCAGGCACACTACCAAAAAGTATAGTCAAATCACATACTAGGCATAAATGCGTTCTCCTCCTCTATCAATGAGATGGTCTTAAGAAGGTTTTTGACTGACTTGTCTGACAAGCCTGTAACAAGTTCTTATTTGTGGCTTTGCTGCACTACTTTTCATCCAGTTGCATAGCGCAGAGACTCGATGTAATGGTGAATATTTGCATTCAATGTTTTTAACATTAACAAACTTGTAATTTTGTAATCTTCTGCTTCTCAAGATTGTCAAAAGTTAGTAACTGTTCATGCCGGATACAAGTACTCAATTATACCTTTTTAAATGCAGCTATTCATTCATTTATATTTCATGTTTGCATCCTCTACCATTTTTTAATAAGAAATGCAGTTAGAGCAAGATCCAAACATGCTTACATTCTTCTGATTCCTCTCACTGGCAGTGTGGTTTGTGAGGATGAGAAACAAGCTGTTGCAGTGAAAAGTCAGCTGCAGCAACTTGCAAGACCCATGTACAGTAATCCACCTGTTCATGGTGCCCTCGTTGTTTCCATCATTCTTGGTGATCCAGAGTTGAAGAAATTATGGCTGAAGGAAGTAAAAGTAAGTCACAGTCTCACTTTACATTATCTAGTTGACCTTCATTCTAGCGATTGATTGGAAAAGTATGTTTTCGTTGGAATTGAGATATTTCTTGAGTGTTAAAAACAATTGAGAAGCAAAAGCAAACTAAACTAGTAGAAGGAACGTGTGATCAACATTAGCAATTAGCAATCCACTTCCCTGCACCAAAAGGGGAAAAAAAATAAAGAACCCTTATTTGAGAAGTAGAATAAAGGTTGCACTCTAAATTGGAGAAGCCAAAGATATTGAGTCATGGTCGAGCATGGGCATGAATTTTCGTTGGCAACGCATGATGGGTTATGATGGTCTTCAGATTTTATTGACAAGACCAGGTTGATCAGAGTTGTACATGGTGCACGATTATATTGTTTTTTCTGCCCCTCTTAAGAATCTATTCTTTATAGTTTTATATTAAGAAGCGGTAATAGAAAATTCTCTCTCCAGGGAATGGCTGACCGCATCATTGGAATGAGACGTGCTTTACGAGAAAACCTTGAGAAGTTAGGTTCTCCTCTATTATGGGAGCACATAACCAAACAGGTTTTGCAAACTACCGCTCAATTTTCTGTTCTATTATTCAATTGTTTGAAATGATGCCCTTTTTATAAGTTCTACAATCATTTTGATTATTGCAAACAGATTGGCATGTTTTGCTATAGTGGCATGACACCTGAACAAGTTGATCGGTTGACAAATGAATTTAACATTTACATGACCCGTAATGGCCGTATCAGGTAACAGATCTTATTTCTATTATGTTTGTTAAATTTGCAATTTCCTTTTCATTTTTTGAATTTCCCAATGTGTGTACATTAACACAGTATGGCTGGAGTCACCACGGGCAACGTTGGTTACTTAGCAAATGCTATTCATGAGGTCACCAAGTTGGCTTAAGAAGGTGGTTTATTACCTTGAGTCTTTGCAAATACATGAGATTTTTGCTCATCCTTTGTAGGAAATGAACTGGATTTTTATGTGTAGCGTTGGTCTCCGGATTATCGTTGCAATACAAAGTTAGATATTTCTAATAGCAGAGTCATTAGGCCTTCATAATAAGACAATTGGGATCAAGAGGTAATAATATTCTCTTGATTTATGGAACAATTTTTCTGTATTCCTTTTGTAGCTTAGTAATAATTTGGAGACTCAGGATTCAGCTATTCATTCAGAAATCTGATTCTTGTAATTGCATACTTCTCAATATTGAAGTGTAAAAAAATAAATAAATAAAGTTTGTTTCCTTGATTCTGATACTCGGTATTTCATTTGATAATCAGAGATGATCTGCATATTCGGATTTGATTTTTTTTTGGCACATTACTGAGATTTCACGTACCAAAAACTGTATACTAACAGTGTACTATGGCTTTGTCGACATGATAAAAAGTGTGATAGGTTTAACTGAAAATGTTTGAATGACAGAAAAGAGGGAATCTTCCGTCGGGGTAATTAGTGAATAGGCAAAATGTATCGATGCAAAATTGTAAATAATGTTTAACCAAATTTATTACAAATTGATAGTCTTGGTAGAATGGTTGGCAAGCCAAAAAACTCTCAAGCCAGCTCGTGGCTTGCTAAGTATATCTCGGTGAATGAACCCGAGCCACGAGCCATTAATTTTACCTATATTTTTTCATACAGGCTGTTTATGTCTCATTAATTGTTTGAAAATACTTCTGATTCATAAGTAATTGATGTGAAGCAATAATAACAAGATACATCAATTAAGAGCATATATGTAAATAAAACGAACAGAAGGAATATTATTATTTTTATTCGAAACTCATAAAGCTAGACAACATGAATATAATATAAATTAATAATACATAAAAGTAGTTATATATTTTTTAGGGAAAAATAATAATCGTAATTATTAATACTCATACTTGGAAAAATTAAGAAAAATATTACAATTATAATTTTCAATTAACTTAAACTCACGATATATAGGTTTAATTTATATTAATTATAAACTATAAATTTGTTCGAACCGTGCTATGATGGTTAAGATGCTCTTTTGAGTCAGATGTCCTGAGTTTAAACCACACATGCCCCTATCCAAATTTCCCTCCCCCTATATCCCTTTGTATATAAAAGAAACTACAAATTAGCACGTGAACACATCCGTCGATTAGACAATTGGATAATCAAATTTATCTATAATTGGATAATGATAATTATCTATTAGTTATTAAATTAAATTGTAAATCTCATCCATTATCATATTTTATCATTTTATTTATTTATGAAATTAATTTTATTATACCGCTTGATGCTATTGTCACAATTAACCAAAAAAAAAAAAAGTTTACAAAAAAAAAATATATATATATATTGCTTGATTTGATTAATGAAAAAAAAAATACTTGAACTTAATTATCCATAGACGTAAAAGGCATATAATTAAAACATACTGTTGATGCCAAATTTTGCCTTGACTCAGCAAACGAATTTGTTTACGCAGGAAATTTGTATTTGAATTGTTTTGAGCAATAAACGTGAAATTTATGGTGAACTTAGTAAATTTATGAGAGAATAAATGAGAGGAACAAATGCTTTAGAACGCAAATATGTTGCAAAATGAAGAGAATCTATAAATTTGGTGGATCTCCTTGTATTTATAGTGTAAGAATTGGCATGTAATGATTACAAGCTTTAAATACTTAACTAATGAAAAACCTTGTAAGTACACCTAGCTAGAGTAGATGTCATGCTTTTTGACTAATTACAAACTAGTTGTTTGTATGGGGAAGATAAATATCAACTTTATAATATATGCAATTGTCACATCAGTCTTAAGTGATAAGGTGTGCATATTGACTTGCAAGTTACATCACAACTAACACATATGTAGAACTGCATGACGACCTCGGTTACGTGAAACCTGAAGGTCTTGAGCTCGTGAAGTGGGACATGAAGGTCTTGAGAGGCCTTTATGGTTTTTGGGGCATTCGTCTTGAGCTCGTTGCTCAAGTGGGAATGCCCTAAGAACCATAAAGGCTAAAGGCCTAGGTCGCAGGTTCAATCCTTGGGGGACGCAATTCCCTCCACGGAATTTACAAACCCTTGAAAGGACTACAAACTGGCCCTAAAGAGGACAAAATCGTGGTGTTACGCGTACAAAAATACACGTCAACACATACCAGATCGGAAGAGCACAATTCCAGAGTTAAAAATTTAGATGTTTAAGTTTGTGTTCGTGAAATAAAATAAAAAATACACAAGGCAACAGCATAAGTGCTCGGCTATTCATATACTAAAAAATGTAAGTGAAAGTAATTTAAATTTAAAAAAGACTTTTTAAGTACCCAAAAAAAAATTAAGATGAGATGCAAGATTAGAGAAATGGATAATGCGGCCTAAAATAATAAAAAATTTAAAAAAAATTTGAAGTTAGAGAATACTACTCAAATTACCCCACTAGGAAAAAAAATCTCGAAAAAGACCCCATTAACAAACTTTTGACGGGAAAACTGCGGTACAAACTAATTTCCTTTAATTTGATACAAGAAGGATATAGGGAAAGAATATGTGTGATTTGAACTTGAGACTTCTTATCTATAACGTGAATATTTAACCACTACACCACAATTTAAACCATTTACCTTTTTTTCTCATTTACAATAAAGGCTTCCGCTTGGGCAACCATTTATAAAGCAGTTTTGTTTATAAACGGATTTTTAATCCAAATTCCAGACGTGTTGATACGCTAACAAGTCAGCTCTTGATGACGAAAGCATTCGCATAACTTACAATTATTTTCTTCATGTAGGTTGATTAGGTAAATTGTGTCACCTATAGAAAAGTTTGAGTTTTAAATCCACTTATAAATAGGTTTCAAATAAATTAAAGTTTCTGTTCTTTGTAACTCTCGGTCCCTTGCTTATTGAAATTGCACTAATAAGATCACACGACGCTCTTCCGATCTCTATATTTTTTCATATCTAGTGTTTTTGTGCCTTTTTCTATAGAGTTATATAGGATTTCATTAAAGAGCCTTATAACCAATTGAAAAAACCCACGTACACGAAACATGTGATTTCAAAAAATCACATATAATTTCATGAATTAAGTCTTTTTCATTGATAGTTAGACCCTGTGACTCTATATATGCAGCCGTATATGACTCCATGGAAAAACCTTATCACTCTTTCTTACCATAACTCTCTGTTTTTCTTTTTTTTTTTTTCTTTTCTTTTGTGTTCCTAAATTGATAGATGGCTCCGTTGTGTTGCCCTATACTGCTCCATAAAAAAGGGTTCTTAGAAGTGAGTATGTTCCCTTATTAGCACTCAACGTCTACTCTTGTTCCTCATACTCAACAGTTCCTTTCCAAAATCTGCTCATTTTAACATAACACTATTGTTTGCAATACATTACAATTCCAGCAAAAGAAATCTACAGACGCAACATTTGTCATGCTCAGCTGATATACTATACATTGCATTTCACACTTCCAGTTAACAGGAACAACCATTGTACATGCTACACATCTTCGTGGTGTCAAAAACTGTTAACTTGCGCAAAAGCACCTGATCATGAAACCCAGAGCTTGCAGCATACTATCTATCCAGTAACAGCAGAATAAATGCTTTAGCAATAATCACGTCCCAGCAGCGTGTGCGAAACTCATATTATCTTGTCGAACATGCTCTGGAAACAGCCTGTATATCAACTCAATTGAAGCTCCAGCCAACTGGCAATCAGGAGAATTTTTAGTTAAAATAATAGATAAGACGATAACCACAAGGTAAACTCGTAAGCAAGTAGTTTTGAAGGCTTGTAAATCTCGAAAGTAATGGAAGGTTCAGCATCTTCATTGATTATTCAGAGTCCAACATCTCTCCAAAGCAAAATTGAAGCCACAGACTAAGTGGCCGTTGGCAAGCAATCATAATAGGATCCAATTATAGTTTGTTATATTTCAAATTCTGTCCACGTGGAAGCACAAGAAGACGACACGGCATTATATTTCAAATTAGTTTAAATGGCTTTCACCATCGTGAACGAGTGTCACCTTGTGCTTTCACATTGACATTATACGGCCAATTACAATTGGATAACAAATGGATCCTAAAACATAGGTAAGAAATTATCATAGTTTATGTAACATGCCAGGCAGCTTTAGAGCTTGTTTGCACCTCTTTATTTGTAAAAATTTAGTGAATTTATAAAGAGGAGATATGTAGAATGTGTATTGGAAATGTAAAAAAGTTTGAAATATAAGGTTGTAATTGAACAATTGTCAAATCAATGATAGGTAAAATTATAAATTGGGAGAATAAATGGAGAATAAAGAGATTCAAACAAGCTCTTAGATTCTATTATATCACATTGTTCAAGTAAATTTTTATCAGATTAACAGTGCCAGAAAGAACTGATGAACACTAGAAGGGTCAGTGGGTAGAAATTATTGAGGAATCATTATTTGCATTTGGAGAAATCTATGATCATTTGCAATATTCTAATACACAAATGAACATTGTTTGCTTCTAATATGCAGAAAGCCAAAATGGCCTTCTTTTTGCCTTTGTCAATGTAACTGATAGTAAACAACAGCCGAAGCTCCAAAGAACAGTACAACTTACAAGAAGTTTAGCTCAAATTTTTATACCAGTCTTTGAATTTAGAAACACAAAATGGTCTAGTTAAACATCATGTTAAAATTGGTCCAGGATAATAGCAGCAAATGGTAAAGGCCCGGTTTGTAAACCAAAATTTTGAAATTTTTAGGATCCAAATAGAATAGTTTTAGTTATATCTAAGAGGATTTTTGTGAAAGGCAAATTACACAAACTTTGGCTCTTTTAAGGAAAATGCAGCGTTGCACATTTGCTATAGCATGTCTATTGCCCATTTTCTTCTGTTTCAGTAACAAAAGTTCGTCTATCAGAATATGGGAGGATGGCTGGAAAAGAGTTTCAAAGGGAAAAAAAAAACAAAAAAAACAAAAAAAAAAAAACAA
Source organism: Nyctanthes arbor-tristis (assembly GCA_963692815.1). Lineage (NCBI taxonomy): Eukaryota > Viridiplantae > Streptophyta > Magnoliopsida > Lamiales > Oleaceae > Nyctanthes > Nyctanthes arbor-tristis. The sequence goes on along the minus strand of CAVNYN010287746.1, from coordinate 52,946 downwards.
AAAACATATAATATAAACTACATTTTTATGATCGGACAACAAAAGTCATACTATAACGCTCCAACGAAATGTAGCATCATTGGATTTATAATGAAAACCAAAATACAAAAAATAAACACTAAGAATTGATGAGAAATAAATTTACTTTTACTGGCTTCCTTCTCTATTGTTTTGATGGGTCATTCAGCTCTAATTTATCAATTACGCAGTTCGGATTTTCGGTTCTTTTTTCTTGAGGAATGTGTAATACATTAGTAGTTCCATCCAAATGAATCAAGTGGACCGATACAGACTACACACACACTTTAGTCAAAATCAGACAGACATGTCCAAGGACAGAAATTTGCTCCCCATTCTCCAATTTGCTATTGACCAATTCCTGCCTTCTCTATCAAACAAGTAGGTCTGGGCTAGGTCTGATTCCTGTAGACTGGGGCTTGGCCATATCTGGAAGGGCCATCAATGTCTAACTTGAAAAGGACAAAAAAGGTTAGATGCCGAAATCTGACATGAAAGCGTCCACATTGGCATCATACCTGTCAGATACTCATATTCTGAAGTTTTTATGGTGTATCCGTGCTAAATAGGGCCCCCTAAAGGATATAAAAGCATGTGAGTAGCCACTTGAAGGACAGGGTGGGATAAACACTGAAGTAACTCTGAATGATAACAAGTTGGTTTTGCATTGTCAAGAGAGCTGGGCGTAAAATCAAAGAGAAGCCAAGAATATGAGCTCACTTAAATCTCACAAAACAAACACGTTTAGGCAAGGGTTTCTAGGAAATTGAGGAAGCCAGGATTTTGCCTGCTTGCTTACTGATGTTAGAGAATTATAGTAACTTAAGAAAACCAGAGATTGCAAGAATCATGCACAGTCAGGATTTTCTATTCAAACTGAGAACAGAGCCTCCGGCTCCACTAAATTGAAGACAGCCATGACAGTAATTAGGTGTTACTAAATGGAGGCAACATAAAGTAAAGCAAGTGATAGAAACCATACCTCCTGTCTGAAGTTAAAAAGAGGAGGTAAAGGACGACCATTTGGAAGGCGGGCGTTAGGCTCACGAAGCTCATCAAAGAAAGGATGGGCACATGCTTCTAGCTGCAAAGATAGAAGCAGTCCTATAAACTCATAAACAAATTACAAGAAACAAAAATCAAGATGTGCAGAAAATTGATATTGTCAAATCTGAGGTTGCATATCTTCTTAAAGTGGATGTTGTTTGGTGCCAAACATCTTCACCAATATGTGGTTGTAATTGAACAGTTGTCAAATTAAATGTCAAATCAATGGTAGGTAAAATTATAAATTGGGAGAATAATGAGAACCAAACAAGCTCAAAATCTTCATCTTCAGTTGATTTTCGAAGTTTAGGAGGGATATACAAGATCAGACGTACAGCTGTGCAACGAAGACTAGGTGAATACTGAAGCAGCCGAGAGGCAAGATCAATGGCTTCAGGGGGCATCCGCTTATGGAAAACCTGAACCAAAGAATGTAGTCATTTACTTGTGCACTAAATTTTTCTGGAACATACCTCTAAGAAAATACCATGTAGCAAGTGCAGGGGTACCTTGTGCCAGGGATGGGCTTTAATTTGGGGAAACCTGAAATCAGTATAGCTTGGATTCATGCATCTAATTTCTTCTCGAGTTGGGGTACCAAGAACCTACTAGATAGAGTTTTTAGCATAAGCAATAACATCATTACAGGTGTACTGATATAATAAATAGAAACATAAAAATTAAAAAGGGTGGTACACCTTGATAATCTCTACAAGTTGATCAACTGCATTTTCTCCAGGGAACAGTGGCTGTAAAAAATAAAAAAATACGGATTATTTCAAGTATGAAACATGATAGAATAGAATACCACTAGGCAATGCAAGAATGATATAGAGGTTAGACCTGCCCCAAAAGCAGCTCAGCTAAGACACAACCGGCAGACCAAATATCAATTGACGTCGTATATTCTGTTGCACCAAATATGAGTTCTGGGGCCCGATAGTAACGAGAACAAATGTAGGATATATTAGCTTCACCAGGCACCTGATTACAGAAAATCCTCAGTGGACCGTAGAAGTAATACAGAATGAAAAGATCAACTCAAGATGACGACGACCAAGTACAGACAAAAGTGTAAGGCTATATTCTAGTTGAGATAGTAAGAGCCCTGAGGTCCTATGGAAATCAACTTGTCCTATTGCACTAAATTGCACCACAATGATTGGACCTCATTCATTAAAAGCTAAACAACCTCTTCTTTTGAGCAAACCCAGTCACATGGATCCTCAAATTTCAATGGAACAGAAATTCTTCACTTTGGTTTGGCTTCTTTACCAAACATACCCCTCTTTCTATTCCTTTTTTCAGTTCTCTAACCGTCTTCAAGGGTAATGGGAATTTAAATTATTTTCCGTGAAAGCTGTAGCCAACCTAACATAGAAAAGACAGTGGAGAGAGTTGGCTAGGTTTTTTGGTTAGTTATCAATCCATCTGGTAGTGAACAACATACAACAATAATTTAATGAATAATGCTATGCAGCACCAGCCTTAAATGAAAAAGTAGACTTAAAGGCAAGGATATATGAGCACTTGATTTAACTACTAACCATATGATATTGTGTGGACTGGTGCTTGGCACTAGTGGTGCAATATAACATTACTCTAATTTAATTGGTATCTAATAGAAAGAACATAAAAGGAAGAAAGAATGATAAAGATGTGACTCGCACATGTTTTAGAAAATACATTGAGGCATGTATGATTTTGATTCTCTCAAAATTAACTCACTCAAACTCATTTTCAACCACAATCTCACTCATTAAAAAAATCTTGCATGTAAATTCATAACTTTTCATTACTTTTCAACCGCACGTTTTTCCCAAAAAATTACTTTTCACAAAATCAATTGTCAAAAAATAAAAATCAAACACAACCTTAGATAGAATTGATTATAGGAAGCTTTTCACTGCCAGGCACTTCAAATAATTAATAAATTATAAGAGAAGGCACACTTTCCAGGCGATGAACTTACGAGAACTTTAGCACTTCCAAAGTCACAAATCTTGACATGATGGGTCAGAGGATCAACCTATAAACAGCACATGAAAAGTAGAAACATGTCAGCAAAATTGACCTGATCATCCATGTTAACCTGGAAAAGTGGATGGGAAACATGGGTTAGCAGCAGGAACTGGGGCAAGTTGAGATCACTTACCAAAAGATTTTGAGGTTTTATATCCCTATGGCATACCCTTGCAAATGTATGGAGATATGCAAGCCCCCTAAATAACTGAAAAAGAAATGAATAAAATATTACCTGAGTTGAGTTGAATTGTTGAGAAGTTACTTAGAAAAGACAACACAGAATTGTAACCTGATATGTGTAGAGTTTAACATAGATGAGTGGCATCCTTTGGTAGGAATCACTATAATGCTTTAAAACCTTGTACATAGTTTCAGGGACATAGTCCATGACTAAGTTAAGGAAAAGCTCATCTCTGCTTGTTGTAGAAAAGAAACAGTGCTTCAAAGAAATTATGTTGGGATGATCCATCAAACGCATTAACTGCAGTTCACGATTTTTATACCGCCTGTCCTGTAAAACCTTCTTTATGGCCACAGTCTCTCCAGTTTCCAAGCATTTTGCCTGGCAAAGGGTGAAAGCAATTCATTACTTCTATGAGAAACAATATAATCATAAATACTGTCATAACGCCGTCAATAAACACCTGAAAAACTATTCCAAAGGATCCTGTACCGACAACACGCTCCGCCATGTAACTAATTGTCTGCAGCAAAGCAGCAAAACCAAATTATTAGATGATCTAATTAAGCAGATAATAAACTGATGTAATTAAATATCATGAAACAACATAATTGGACACTCTAAACAAATCATAGGATAATAAATGTAACCAGGATCTCCAAATAAGTATCCTGTGTAAATCATCTCGATTTTTCTAGCACTTGGTACACAGTACCCCGTCCAACTGACAGATGAAGTTGAGATACCAACCCTTTTTGGCTCGCCATTTTTGCCTCCAACCGTCGTGGAGATGATGTGACCAGCGGCTGGATTAATTCCATCAAGTACAGAAGTCGACGTCTCCTGCAAGGCAAACCTGGCAAATGCATCAAAGAAAGAATAGCAGAACAACTTCCACTAGAATAATATCAGAAAGGAGTCGTGAAATATGAAATTCAAAAACCTGACAAGCATGACGATTTTAAAGTGATATGCTTAGAACGCAAAATAGATTACTCAGAAAAAATTAACACAAGCCATTAGTACAAGTAGATTACCATTTCTTTTAAGCACAATTTGTCTACAATAAAAGAAAAGCAGCCTAAATTTCATATAAGTACTAAATTCAAAGAACTAACAAAAAAAAAAGTGAAACATAAATTTACCAAATAATCAAAATTAAATTGAAGTCAAAAAGAAATTCAACATCCAACAACATATGCAAATTACGAATTCTATAAAAATGTATCTCATTCAAATATAATCCCAGCCCGTAAACAAAAGAATAAAAAATTCTGAAGCAAAAGTTGAAAAAAAAAATCTAAAAACAGTAAGAGTGGGAATATCTAGTGGGATTAAATCACACAACAATTACTGAAAGTCATAGCAAAATCTACGCATTAACAGAAAAGTCCAGAAAATCATCAATAAAATAATTTAAAAGAAAACAAAAACTAACTATCAGTCGCTTTCTCCTTCGCTTAAGATCCAGAGGTTGCGGAAATACCCTCGAAACTGTACTAACTTCTAGATCGACAGAATATTCTCCAAATATACTTCTGGCACCCAACGTGCAGAAACGAGCGAAAACCCCAAGTTTTCAGCTAGATCGAAGTCAAAGAAGAAGAACGCAGCTAGAATTTCGTCAAAGAAACAAAGAATGCGGAGAGAACCGGACGAGAAAAATGAACACACAAGTACGAAAATATGCTCTACGGTACCTTGTCTGTGTCCATGGGTGCTGCGGTTGGAAGCTTCACGGCGGCGTGTGGCGGCGGCGGAGCTTGGTCAAGAACATTATGGCGATGATGGTCGCGTGGTAAATTGGGCTGATGCAGCTGAGGTCCTAGTGGCACCATAGCCATCTGGTTTTGCTCTCTCTCTCTCTCTCCCTGCCCTTTTCTGATACAAAAAAAAATATATATTTTTATATTTTTGTCTTTATTTTCTAGTTTTCTAATTTCTATACGTGAGAGGTGGGTGATGATGGAAAAATAAAAATTAAAAATGAAAATAATCATAAAAGCCCTTAGTTCCGTAAAAATAGTCTTAAGTCTCATTTCATTATTAAATTAAGAAAACGAAGAACGTATTTGATTAGAGATATTTTTCATAAAAAATTTCAAATGGAGATTTTTTATTACAAATGGCCATGGAATTGAAATTTCATACCGCAATCCTTTTAAAACGTAGTTTTACCTATTTTCTTGGAAAATCAATTCTCAAGTTTCTCTAAATAAAATATCTTGTATGAAAGTTAGAAAATATTTTTTCCACTTTTTATATTAAAAGCACTCTAAATTTATAGTTAAAAAGGATAATTTAGGATTAAAAAAATAAGAAACGACAATTTAAGAATGGTTAATCCGCACAGTATAACTCATCTAACCCTAACATTTCAAACTCGGCTATTATAACCTCAAATCACACTTTTTTTTCACAGTCTAATATTTTTATTTTAAAAAGACAATAGTACTCTCATATTCTAATTTAATTAAAATTAATATACAATAAATAAATAAATAACACAAATATTAAATTTTAGTATTTCTTTTTGAAACACTATCAAATCTTACGATGGCAAAAAATGCCTGATTTGTTCCGAATTCGGTGAGAACCTGTCTTGAATGGAGCTGTATTTTTAGGATATGTAAACTCATTGAGAGGGATGGACCAAGGGTGCGGCACCGTGATGCACTTGTGACAATTCATTTAATTAAAAATAATAAAAAAATTTTAAGGAAATGATAAAACTTTTAAAAAATGAAAAAGAATATAACAAATGGATTGATTGACACATCGAAAAGTCAATCTAGATAACTCGATTGGCACGTCGATCTGGTCCGCGCCCTACCTGCTTAGGTAGATGGTGGAGTGGATCACTCTCCCTCATTGTCCTGGCTAAATTCTTGTGAATTGGTTTTTGTTTTTTAAATACAACAAAATTATAACTTTTTCTTATTTTATCTATATTTTTTATTTATTAAATTTTTATTTTAAGTAGAAGTTTTGGGGGCGGGGGGTAAGGGGTGAATGAAAATAATATTCAAAAGTAAATGGGCAATACCAAAATGCTAACTTTAGATAACAAAATGCCAAATGTGTCAACTTATTTTCATAAATGGCCCAAAATACCCGGCCAACATGAACTTTCTAAGAACTTGCAATGGAAGTCCCAAGGCCTTTACTTATAATTAATTCCTAAATATCAAATTTGCAATTATACCCAAATTTTGTCAAATTTATAACTGCTAGTCTTCCACATCCTCAAATGACCGGTTTATGAATGAAGAAACTAGCCATGGAATTATCATAAAATGACGCCGTCGATCACCTGACGGACTACCTTACGGACATCCAAACTTACCCAAACTGCTAGATAATAACCGGTTTTTTCACCCTGTTTCGGAATTCTACATTACACCCGCCGACGTTGTCCTCCGCCACATCTTCCATTACATCTCTAGAACTTTTCCCTTCTTAAATCTGTTGTATCCGGTGGGGTGTTGGTTACTATTCCCGATGAGACAGAGGCGGTGGTCAGTTGTTGGACTTGATATTTTGACAATCCGGCAATGCTTCACTGACAATGATGGTTATGGTCGAAGTTGGGAACCTTTTGCAAATATAGTAGGATAATATGCCACAATAGCCCCGGCTTGCCAGCGATTCACACCTAAGAAGTACAGAAACACTGAAAGGGAACATTGCTTGTACAAATGTATAAAAAGAAATGATCAATACATATAAAGAGCTTTGAAATGAAATATACAACAAGCACAAAGAGGTAGTATATGAGAAATCATCTAGATAATCAGTTGCACCATATTGTGGCAAAGTTGGGAACTTTTTGCAAATTTTTCAGTTGATAGTTTTTTTTTTTTTAAAGTATGATATTAAGTATGAGGACATTTGGGAACATTCATGAGTCAAATATAGGATATTTTAGAGCATTCTTGATACAAATATAGACATATGTGAAATTTTGGGTCAAACTTACATAGATGGTATTATCTCTCTTTTTTTTTTTTTGAAGTATAATTACAATCTACATCATGGTATTATCTCACTTGAAAGTGACATTTTGGTCCTTCTTCTAAAGAAGGGGGCAGAAGAAGTTGAGGGATATTGTAGTCTTTTTATATTAAAAATGTTAGATTGCTACAAAAAAGTGAGATTTAAAGTTAAAATTGTCAAGTTTTAAATGTTGGAGCTTGTTTTCTGTTACTTATTTTTTCACACCAAATTCTATCAAAAAATTAAACTAATACCAAATACACATTCTCTATAAATAATAACTAGATTCTCTCTCATGCGTTGTACGGGATGATACCAAATCAAATTATATGTAACACTAGTGCCGCACCCGTGTGTTGCACAGGAGGACACATAATAAAAGAGATAAGTAAGAATAGTACTGAACTAAAACTTATGAATACAACAAAAAACAATACACTATATATTTCATTGTACCTTTAAAATAAATAATCCCTAATACATTGAACTACTTGATGAGTCTTGTTTCAAACAATCATCAGAATTAAAGTAATTAGTTCAAGATTAAAGATGCGGAAAAAACCTAAATAATGTTGATGCGTTGGGGTGGAAAAACCTAAAAATGTAAAATATGGGCCAAATTTAGGCCCCTCAATTAGAGATTTGCCCCCCTCATTTCTCCCTTACATTTTTGCCCTACATTTTCCCCCAACATTAATCTGCTCTTACTCTTACAATTCAAAATAACTCAAATTGAATTTGACAAACAAATTTAGCACATTCATGGTAAATCGTTAAAATCTATCACCTCCATACACATTGAACACATACACCCATTGTGATTTATACAACATCAAAATACAAATGTGCAGATTAACACTAAAAAGCCACTCTTGTTCTAAAACATTCATACAATAAAAAGTCACCAAACAATAAATCAAAAGCTAAAATAGACCAAGATCACAATGACGACTTATGAAATACCTCTAACAAACTAATAAACAACAAAGATTCAGGACTCTAATCAAATTATAACGTAATAAAACTAATCCATTCTCCTACAAAAACATCACAAATCCATTTATGCTAAATTGATCATGGTACATTCCTTGTAAGTATAATTCCAATGAGTTGAAGAACTGCCAATAGAAGAAAAGAATAAAATTATAAGTCTGCCAATTAAGAGAAAGATGAGATGAACAACTCTCGTTAGAATAACAAACAACACTACACAGTAAACCATAAATGTGTATTGAAGAAAAGCTTAGATATAGGGCTCAGAAATACAAATCTATATCTGTCTTATTCTCTCTCTCTCTATATATATATATATTATATAAAGGCACTTAAGGGGGCCTTGAAACATCACATGGACGAGAACCAACCGACAACATAATCGTCACAGCCCCTAAGACAGCAATGCCATATTTAAAATGGCAAATATCATGTAAAAGAAAATATCATATATATGCTTGTCGGACAATATAATAAGATAATCAAGTAAACAACTTGATAAACAAATTTCAAATGCCCATAAAACAGCAAAGACAGAATGAGGAAAATATTGCCCGCTATTAATTCAATTCAATTGCCCACTATCGTGATGAGGAAAATATGTTCAACTCAAAGACAACAAATAAACACATACAGAATGAGTTATCTTTAAAATTCTAACATCCCAATAGGCAAAAAGCATTATCATTATCATTAACATTGAAGAAATTCTTTAACATCCATTACCAATGCCAAAATTCCATAAAACAACCAATCAACTTGGACTCGCATGAGAATAATTAAAAGTATATGCTCTGTTAATCAGGAATCTAATGAAAGCAAAAGAACAAAATCTAAAACATTAAATGCCTAGATTTATATTTTGCATGATATCTCCATAAACTAAAAAATTCCTCCATCCTTATATCACAGTTTGCAGAAGATCTTAGATACCAAATTAACAATAACTAACATATCTTGCGGCAATAACTCCAAATTATCAATGAGCTCAAAGTTATCAGTTTTGAAGCCATTGATACAAAGCAGATAAGACAAAGATATATCAGATTAATATGAACAGAGAGAAATACAGAACCTACGAAGTAACATAAACAATGGGTTGATCGAACATATGTTTAAAACAACAAATTTGGTAAGAACCCCTTAATTTATGGGCATTCCAAAAATCGAATTGGGAAAATATATCATGTGATTACCCAATCTCCTCAATATTCTAAGGTTTTGATTGAAATCGATAGCGGCACCAAAGAAAACTTGCAACGTATATGGAAGATTTGGGACAAATTGAAGATGCAATCACAAATACACAATTGCCAATTACAAAAACAATTTAGGAAACAAAAATCTCCAGCTAACGATGGAAAAGGAAAGTTCATTAATTATGGCTATCTTATCGCGAGCTAGTGACCGCAAATATTACAACATGAAATTGGGCCCAAAAAAACAAAAGGGCACTTAGGTGCCTTTATATATATATATATATATTAGTACAGAATGTTAAGTAATGTATGATTAGCCATATTTTTATTATCTTGTTGTTAACTAATAGTTATTATATGTTTACTCAATATGAAATCCTATTTAGTGACCTTAGTTAGGATTGCAAAAAACAACCTGTCAAACTCAATACCCATGGGAACCCGATTATATTAAAATGGGGAATATCTGACTAAAAGGGTAATTAAGTCGGGGATCAGATAAAGAAAATCAACCCGACTTGACAATAGGTTAGGGAAAGTTATCATAATTTTTACTCATACCCAGCCCGTTTAATCATTTCTTGTCAAAAATAAAAATATTTACTAAAAATTTTAATGGTTTGAAATGTAAAAAGATGATAAAACTTATCAAAAAAGCTTAGTAATTTCAATTGTAATTTTAACTTAGTGTTTATAATACTATTCATTAAACAAAAAATGAAAATGAAAATAAAAATATATAAATATATATATAAATTGGCCAATAAATATGTAGCATGAATTACCCGTACCTGTCTATCCCCAACTCGTCCCTGATTTAAGTGGGAATGAGAGAAAAATTTTTTGATGGGTAGGGTAACAGGTGTAGCATACCCGATGCTAACCCGACCCATTGTCATTCTTAGATTTCAGGAAATTAAATATTTTATTTTTCTATACTGTGACAGGAATTTTGTAAACTATGAAACGTTAATTAAACCATATTTCTTGTATGCAAAAAAGTAACCTAATAATGACTTAATTTAAAAGCATATAAAAAATAATTAAAAATTAATATATCAGCTAAAAAGGAAAATAGTCTAATGTAAATTACGAAATACCTTCTAGTTAAGAGATATATATATACATATATACTAAAAAATAATTAAAAAAAAACCTTTGAATATAGATCAATCCGTCACAATATCTAAGAAGATAAGATATATATCTAGTATAAAAATCTCGAATTTGAGATCTCAGTCATTCATTAGCGAAGATAATAAATCGGAAATGATCTGCAAAACCTCATAGCAAGATTCTTGAAGATAAAAAAAAAAGCTAAGGACTAGAATCCCTAATTAATTGAAAAAAAAGAGATATCAATCTATAATTTACCACAGAATTTATCTAACATATAAAAGAAAGTCTAAAATTTGGCGGGAAAAATACAGTAAATGGTACCGCAAACTTAATTCCTTATATTTATATAGATTTTTCATATTTCCCTATAATCTATCTATTTTTTTACGACATTTCAAACAAAAAAAATCACTTTTCACCTAAAATCCAAAGAGCACAACTCTAATTTCGTCAAAGAATTCTCTGAAAAATCCAAAATTTGTCTTATTGCCACTGATTACCACTATAGAACTGATTTTTGAAAAGATCTAGCACGAAGTTCAATCCCTAAAATAGTTATAAAATCTCCCCGTATTGAATTTTGATGAAGCCGACCTTCATGCACTATGAACTTTAACAAGCTTTCTAACTCATTTTCTAGGTGAGTTTCAACCGAAATTGAGAATTGTACACTATTTGGTCACGTAAATGTTGGTGGTAATCTGAAGGTAATACTGAACTCATAGTTTGACACAATAAGTTTTGCCTGATGACTGGATGACATAGTCATTACTGGATTTCTTTTATGAACTTCCTTTTATGGTTCTTGATGTGGATTCTAATAATGTTGCTGGTTTTATTCCATCAAGCTTGTAGAGTTCTTGGATTTTGATTGAGTTTTCTACACCTAATGATTACATATAAAGCACCATCTCAAAGAAGATTAACAATCTAGCCTCCAGCTATCTTGTTATTAAAAGACTTGCCTGTAATATATACGCTCAAAGTTTTCTTCAACAAGATAGAACGGATTCACTTGGTAGAGAAATTGAGTGCTGCATTTGGAAATAAATAATAGCAGTGATTGCATAAACGAATATGTGGATTATTAGGCCAAGACTCCACTGACCATCTACCTTATCTTCTCAAATATGTGGATTATTAGGCCAAGACTCCACTAACCATCTACCTTATCTTCTCAACTCTCTTGATTTCAACTTTTTCAAGGACAAAGAAATCGGCCAAGGCAACTAAGAATCAGGAACTAGAAAACAAAATTCAAGTTCTATTACTTACTTAGAACAAATTAATGGGTTTTGTCCGATCAACAACTATATGGGATGATGACCAAAGGATCACCTAAAATCTCCTAACACCAATCAATAAATGTTAAAACTACTAGCTAAGGATTGTCTGGTACAGATTAAGCACCGTTTGACATGATATGAGCTGAAGATTTCCTCACGTCTATCAATAGTTGCCTAGCATGATGAATTGAAAATCTCTTTATATTGATCTACAATCATTTAACAATGATTAACGATTCATTTCATACTTCGTCTAAAGATACCTTTATAGGGCAAATAGGAATTAGACTCTAAGAGAGCAAGTGGCCGTGGAGGATATCTTGACTACCTACGAGAATTAACACTCCAAGTAAGCCCAAGCTCTAGCAGAGCAAACAAACTAAGAGAGCTAACGCATGAGAAGATCAAAAGCCCTATAAGGGCCAAATTTGAGACTAGAAAAGGTCGGACTGAAGTCCCACAAGAGACAGAAACTAATCGATCAAGCTCAGAATAATGAAGCAGAGATTCCAAACTTGGTAATTGGGAGTCAACTTAAACCACAAAGGACAGAGTTGAACTTTAGGGCCCCAATGCAAGGTGGAAACAGAGAAGCATGCCCAAGCAAGAGCATAATCAGATGATACGAAGATATCAAGCTGTTAAACTCTCTTACTGACAAACAAAATTAAGGGCTTTACAATAGATGACTACTTCTCAAGGGTGAGATTTGCATGCTTCAATGCAGTATGATTTTACCTTGAATGCAAGCAAATTCCTCCCTCCGGATGATTATTCTCCAACATATTGTCATGTGCTTCCAGACATGAGAGATGTTCTAACTATATGGAGATGAATAGCGATATCTTATATAATCTACAAATTGATTCCTTATTAATCTATGCCTATCTTACAAGATAAGCTATTTATGGCCATCATTTTAATCTACGACCATCTTACATGATGAACTGAAGATTAGGTCATCAATTTATAAACCTGACACATGAAGGCCATATCATATAGTCACAGATTTGAGGACCTGACAACCTAAAAAGTCGAGTTATCTTTCGGCGGATTAGACAGCCTAAAGTTCAGGTCACCAATCTACCGACTCGAAGATCTGACAACCTAAAAGGTCGAGTCATTTTGTTACAAGTTAGACAACCTAAAATTCAGGTTACCAAGCTGTAGACGTGAAGATCTGACGGCCTAGAGCTTAGGCTAATCAATCATGAACCTAAATAGTGATGACCTAACGCTCGAGTCAAATCACTACCAACTTGAAGACCTGAAGGTTATGTCATCTAGCAAAAGTTTCGATGACTTGGTCACTAAGTGATTAATGAAAATTGATTGATGACATGAAACTCAGAAAGTCCATGTCATGATTTCAATATTTCACGTGACAAAAAGCGAACAACTCAATGAAAGGCTTGAGAAGGTCATAACCAAAGGAAGACCTTTTGATGTCAATGAACTGGGCTGTACAGCTTGGCTTCTAGCATTGGTAGATATGAAAAGAAACTACCAAGTAAGAAGGCTTATAGTATATAATTTGGATACCTAACTAAGTCTAATATTCTTCAAATAACTAGTGAAAGTACTTATCAAAATATGACACTTAGGTAGTCATTCTAGGTTTTTTAAGACCTACAATTTGAAGACATGGTAGAAATTCCCACATCAAAAATACCGAGCAAAGACCCATTAGAGGTTAGCTCCTAAGTAGGCATAGGAGTAGAAATTCTTCAAATGATAGCTCTAAGGCTAGTGGATGGTGGAGATCCCTAAGAATAAGTTCTTATACTTGTAATGGAACAAAGATCCATGAAATGGTAGATCTTAAGCGAGCAAACGAGTTGGAGATCTTGTAAGAGACCAACTTTCTCAAGTAAAAGTACGAGCTGACATTCCATTAAGTGTATTTGATGAGCAAGTGGATGTTAGAAATATCGCAATATGATAGCTCTCAAGTTGGTAGAAGAACAATTATCTTCGAGAAAAGGGAGGCACATTCCTAAAAAGAGAAAGAGTAATAAGCCAACCAAAGGCTCAACCCAGTCTCTAGGACGCCGCTCTAAATGAGGCACTAAACAATAAAAACCCCTTTAAGCTGGCTCTGCAAAAGAGTAGATCAATTACAACATATTTACCGTGATTGTATGAGGTCTAACAAATTAAACATGGCCTGAGCTCAAAGCGGATGCACTAGTTAATGCGATCTTTATCGAGCTTGCAAAATCAACTTAATGCAATTCATATATAATTTTCACAACTAAGCCAGTATATCTATAGATCCACATCCAGTTCGATTCAGATAGGGTCAGTTTGCTCATTGTATAATTCACTTTGCAAGAGTGGAGAACAAATTAGTTCTCGAAATGTAATATCTAAATACAATGTGCCCTCGAATCTAGACCTAAGGGCATATATTTTACCTAAAACTACGGGCCATAGCCAAAAATAGTCAAGTCAAAGATCAACAGATTGACTAGTCAAAATACATGTAGGATTGAGGAGCAAAATGAGCAAAATAATTAAAAGGGGCCATTTTTACCTTCATCCAAAGACGTTGATGAGACAATAAGCAAACATCAAATAAAAAGGACTAAAAAACAATAACCAACACTTCTTATTATATTATCTATCTATATATAAGAGTACAATAGTCAGCCAATGACGCGCCCCACCAAGAGAAGCACTAGGGAACACGAGGTGTGACGTGCGCCAACAGTAGATACCAACTAGAAGTTAGTCCCACTGTTAAGGCAATTGACTATGCATACTAACTTTTAGAAATTTTGGCATTATCTCCTCTATTTTTAAAGAAAAACACACATGGTCAATTCAACACCATATGATTTTATGTTCACATTTCTAAAATACCATGCAACCATGTTACCTAAAGACTCGAAACATTCTAATACGAATGAGAGAAGCCAAAGAGTTTGCTGAATTTACAAAAGTAGTGTAATTACTACATAAGATGTAGTGTGCCCATCTAGCCATCTATTTACACCTGTCACAAAGTGATGTGCAAAATGATCATGCAAGTAGAACTACTAACTACATGCCAATAAGGTGAGTCATACAAAATACTAGCAGATGGATTTGTCTTCAACAGACGCAGGCTGCAATTCAAAAGTTGCCCAAAATCTTTACTTGCTACCTGATAAGAGAAATCATTTGAAATAGGTGAACTAATACGCTCAGTGAGTGGAGAATTTGAAAATATGCTTTCTCAGTCATACAAATATACTGAAATACATGATCAATTCATTTAACAATCGATGATAACAACTGAGAAAAATAATTTGAAATGCTATGATTGGAAAATATGAGTTTAATAAATATCATGTCATCTTCAGATATCAAATCTGTAATCTCAAAACTCAACAATATCAAATGAAATCAAACCAAAAGTACCCTTGAAGCTAATTGAAATCTGGTCATGTGTGCATAATATCACACATCCGAACCCGTGCCAACGGCCCCTCCGTGAAGGGTGACTCCGAGCACGGGCCAACGGCACCCTCCAGGAACGGAGTGTTTCTCAATATCTCAAATCATTGGGTACTAGATGGAAAGATTTCAAAACATATCACAATTTTCACTCTTGTTTCCAATATAGCATTTCAAAGCTTCATCAATCATTTCAACATCCTTTAAACTCAAGCTTATATAAGAAATTCATAAGAATCACATTACTTAAGTAAAAGTTCTCATCAAGATCATATAACATAGTAGCATAAGAAATTTTTCATTTACTTAAGAGTAAAAAGCTTTTCCACTCACAAAGCGTTAGAGAATGGCCTGTAAGCAGCTCCTACCTCTTCGCTGCTTCCTGTTAGTCATGAAATCATCCAATTTAGATGCTACTTAATCGAAGTAATCTAAGTCAAATGCTATACGAAAATAGGATAGCTAATCTTCTTATGTACTTAAGTCTCTTGCTTTGATATCTATACTAGTCGACATAAGACAAACCATTTTCTGTACTCAATTGGTCATAAGCCATCCTCCGACTCATCTTTGCACCATATATATACACTTTTAAATACTTTACCATTTCCAGCACAACCAGCCATCATAAGAAGAGAACATATGGTAATAAACATCCAATTTCCCGTTACTAGAGCTGCCCTCAAAGCAAAATCAAGAATTAATTGCAAAACAATTCACACGTAGCCAATCTTCAAACTTGTTCGATGCATCCTTGCTAACCTTCCACTATTTATCAGATTTATATGACCTAAGCCACACTTTGATTGTTGGATTTGAAGGGAAAACAAAATAATCAGATTAGTACAGCCCTTTTCTTAATCTTTCACACCTTGAAGATTGTTTCCCCACTTCCTACCTTAACTACTCCCCTTCTTACAACATTTCTAAGTTCTCTTCTTGATTATTCTTGATAGGAATTCAGGCCATATTTAAGAACATCATTGCCTTATGCAGCAACTCAAGCTTAGAGACAACAAGAGGCTTACTTCTGTTAGTTCTTTCCTTTTCTTTCCTTTTGGATCTTTCGGTTCTGCTGCTGATTTTTGCAGAAATCAGAATTTATCCTATGTTCTTCCCCCTCTAGCACGCCCCCCATTGTCTTGTAAGTCTTAAGTGAAGTGTGAACAAGAGTTAGGATTGCTTAGTCTTTAAATGGGCCCAACTATACCTTATCTAGACTGAAAATTTCCACCGTGCTGGCCCCAGCTGTAATCTTATATAAATGCTGATTTTATTTGCTTATTTCTTTGTTTTGTTTTATTTCCGCCTTCAAAAAAAAATTCCCTTTAGCTATATATTTGTTAAACCTCTATTCTAAATTAGCATCTAACTCTCACTAACTAACTACCTCGATTAATGTCGGCAAAATTATCTCAATTAATATTGGCGGAAATAATTAAGGCGGTCGGGACGTCACCGGCAACCCTTACTTTCCCGCCAATTTTCGGTGAACAATTCGGTAACCTATATGTTGGTACCCCATTTTCTTTTGGTAATCCATCTCTTACTTTTTATTTTATTATATTATACTTTTGGTAAGCACGATTCTATCCATAAATCTTGTGGCCCATTCATTTCCCTCTCTCTCTCTAACCCTTCATCTTCAATTGACTGTTCAACACCCAATTCAACGCCGTCTTCTTTGCGACTATTCAACGCCCTGTGGGAGGCCGTTTTCTTTTAGTCAGCGATTCATTGGTGTGTGGCCTCTTCCGGTATGCTCTCTGTTTTTCCTTTTTTTGCCCAAATCTCCCATAAAGTAATCTAATTAATAGTGTGATTTCTTTCCGAACTTGATTAAGTTCTGTATTCGGATATGAATTGATACCCCAAATCATATATTTTACCGTTTTCCTAATTTAAATTCTGCTATGATAATAGATGATAAATAGATGATAAGATTTTTTTATTATTTTTTTGTTTTTAATTAATTCTGTCATGATAATAGATGATAAGATTTTTTTATTCTTTTTTGTTTTTAATTAATAGCATGATTTCCGTCCAAGATGATAATTTAAATCTTTCATAGGTGATTTTTTGTTGTTTTTAATTAATATCATGATTTCCGTCCAAGATGAGAATTTAAATCCTTCATAGGTGATTTTGTTATTTTTTTTGTTTTTGATTTTAATTAGTGGCATGATTTCCGTCTAAGATAATTTCGATCCTTCATATTTGCTGTATATAAATCCTATATAACTGAAGGTAAAAATTTTTTTATCTTCTATTCTATATAGATTTTCCACCTTCTGTTTTATTATTGATTATTATCCATTTATAGTCCTTTTACTGTTTAAATTATTTCTTGTTAAACTTAGTTTTACTGTCGAATTTTTCTGATGGATGCAAGCATCCCCAATCTTAATGGTGAAACTGGCCAAAAGCACCGATAGACCCTGCTCAAGGATATTGACAACCATTACACAAAATTGACAATTTTGGTTTGAGTTGTGCGGGTTTGGCTACCATGTCATGCCAATAGTACTCAGCTGTACGCAATAGAGATGATCTTTGTCGATGAAGAGGTTAGTTAATTTTTTATCACTGCTTGAAAAAGGTGGAGGCAATAATATTGAATAATTGTTGTTATATTAACTAATAAATAGATATATATCTACAGGAATACCTATATATATATATATTAGTAGAGTCTTTACAAGTAAAGTCCTCATAAACAATGTGATTAATGGTTAGCACTTCAATTGCTTCTTTGAGAATTTTTTTTACTATTTTTTATTATTTGATCTATTTATATATGTTAGGATTTATTTATTAACATAAAGTAAAAAATAACAATAAAAATGGGGAAAAAGTGAAAAATTCATAACAAAAGTTGCCACTCACCATCCCTATACCTGCGAAAAGAATAGTTGCAGCCATTTGACCCTCAGATATCTAATAAAACTATAGATAATATATGCAATAGAGTTGAATATTTGAATTTGTACAGTTTACATTGAATAATTGACAAAGAATAGCTAAATCAAGTTGAATAGTGGCCCGTAAAATAGGCAACTGTAAATCAGTGGCACTTTGTGCCTTAAAAGTGTCCATGAATGCCTTTAGTGGAATCAGCTATGCGAGATGATAGATTTCTATTTGACTGTTAAGAGAAGAGAGAGAGATCATTATAGCCTCCTCTTGGCACATTTATTGTGCTTCATAAGCTCCACCAGGGAAGGGAGAGGCCATGGTACTGGCACATTTTTAGACGTGTAAAAATTGAGCACATTTTAGTTATTCTTTTCTCATTTTAGTCTTTATTCTCTTAATCCTTTTTTTGGTTTCTTATTCAATTTTTCGTGCATCAATTATTATTATTATTATTATTTTTTTAACATCAAATTTGCTTACTATGTCATGAAAGAGTCTCATGTTTAGCTGACAGTATTCTTTCTTTGTTTTTTCCCTACTTTTATTTTTCTTCTTTTGTTTTACTTTCGACAAAAGAAGGGGGGGTTAGAATCCAGGCAACTATTGAGCTTGAATTGTCGCTTCATTTTGAGGATATACCAAGAACATTGCTTGTATGGACTGAGACACTTTACTGTTAAAAGAAATGCTGAATAGTACAAAAGAACTACTCATTTTTGGATGTTGTTTTTCAAGGAGTCAACAAAAGTCGTTGAACAAAATCTATTGCAATATCCTTCATTCCAACGTGGGTTGTTCAGTTTTAAGTGTTTCGATGAAATCTTTGCTGCACCAAAAAGCAGTGACTATGATCTCTTTGGTAAGATAAAATCCATTGCATTTACATTTTTATTGAATTGAAGCGTTTTATAACTTCACCTAATGTTACGTTCTTCTAATCTTCTAGATGTTATTGGGAGGATTGCTAAGAAAGACCCAGTTAGAGTGTATGATTCTGGAAAGAGATTTGTTCATTTGTGGTTGGTGGATTTAGAGTAATTGATCATTGCTCATTTCTATAAATTCTGTTAGCTTTGCACTACTTCTTTATATTGATATATCACTGAAAGTTTTTCTGCCATTTTTTGTTATAGGAAAAAACATCTACCTTGTTCTTTGGAATGATTACGTTGATTCTGCCAGTAGTTGTAAGAAAGGTGTAGTTAAAGAAGTTGAGGTTTTGATTGTGCAGATGTGCAGGATAAATAGGTTCAATGGTATGTGAATCTCTTATTTCCATATATATCATTTATTCATTCTGCATCTTATATGAATTATTTTTTGCAAGTTTGATGGTTATTTCTTTTATATTCCGAAAAAATAGGTGTTACAAACTCTTTTCATGTGACAAAAATTCTGTTGAATTTACATTTGCCTGAAAGAGAGGATTTTCGAAACAGGTATGAGATTTCTCATTTTCAGTCCATTATATTATTTTTTGATAATACATTCGTTGATAGCTGAGCACGTATTGAAATCTTATTCCAGAATAGCATGTGCTTTTGGTATAACATCCGAACTTATTAGTGGGATTTCCTGTTCAAATGTTTTTTCAAATAGCAATGAGATGGGTTCTATGCTTCCAAAGACTAATAATGAGATGTTTAATGACATCAAGGTATTTTTTTTAATATTGTATATATTAAAGATAAGATTAATTAATTACAGCTATTACAATTTCAATTATAGATTTGTCAATTCTAGGTTCCAGGAAAGATCACGAAAATTCTGTCAAAAGGAGATTGGTTGTATTATGGATGCGAGGAAGCCAAATGTGGCAAGAAACTAACTCCCCAAGGATAGTTACTACTGTAATGGCTGTAGCGTACCCAAAGACTCTAGTTCCTATTGGTATATGGTTCGAGTTGAAGTTGAAGATATATTGTCTTCTGTTGAATTTATGTTGTGGGGTCGTGTGTGTCAGCATCTCATGGGAAAGTCTGTTGAAGTATCACGTGGACAACAGGTTCGTAATTATTATTTTTCTTTATTTTTATATAATATATTCTGCCATGTTTTTCCCCATTTTCTCAACATTTATTTTATTTGGTAGGACCGTGAGTACGATGATGGCTGTCCGTCGGAAATCCTAGCCTTAGAAAATAAGAGGTTCTTATTCAAGATAAAAGTGAACCTTGGACAAGGACCTAAAGATAAAAAGTCACACACTGTTTTGAGAGTTTCAGATGACCAAGCCCTTATTGTCAAGTATTTGGGGAATGATATTAACAAGGCTGAGGTAGGTTTCACTTATCTTTTTGTTTTGTATGTTGAATTTGTATTCTTGATTTACTAAAAATCAATTTTCACTGTTTTTTTTTGGGTTCTAGGAATCCGAATCTGACTCTGATCTCGAGGTTATTTTTGCAAAACCGGCAGACGAAGGATCCAAGGTTTTATTTTTATTAAAGTTATGTAGTTAAATTTATCGAAAAACCCTGATTTTCTTTTTGTCTTTAACCAAAAATACTTAAATTCAGGTTCGTGACTCCTTTCAAAACAGTGAAATAGCCACACCATTTTCAACTCCATCCAAAAGGGGCTTAATGGATGCCACAAAGACTATTGATGGAACTTTGTCTTCGCAACTATCAAGTAATAAGACACGAAGGATAATAAAACAAGAAAAAGATGCTTGAGGATTGTTATTTTCTTCCACTTCTCGAACTGTATTGAGGCCTTCTCATCCAAGATTTTTTCAGTTATTTATGGGATTTGATTGGACACTATTGGGATATCCATTTTATTATGTTTTTCTAATTTATATCAAATAAGTTAATTTCAAGGACAAGTGAGAAGTTTATAATAATATTTTAATGGATTTGTTGAAATAAATGATTACGGTATATTTATTTATTTGTATAGAATCTTTGTTATGGTGGAGCAAGAGAACACGTATGAAATTGCTAAAGAAGGATGCTGCATTGTAACATTTAAAGTCTAGTAATACTAAACTTAGAATGTTAATCCTTATTTAACTTTAAAAATGTAGAATAATAGAATTTATTTTTTAAATTCTACAGAAATTTCGGCAGAGTCCCCCTATATATAAGATATAGCCAACCTAGACGTGTGCTCTTCCGATCTAAATAAATTCAACAAACAATGACCAATAATATCAGATCTTTTATTAACTCATTTCCAACTCTTCTACAATTAAATATAAAGGAAATTCAAAGTTTGCAATAATTAACAACTAACTTCTCAAAAACACGTGAAGTATATCAAAATTTCACTAAAAGTGGGATAACACATAACAGAACCAAATAATTCAATTTAAAGTTTAAAATAAGTCTTTCTAGAGCTAGATAAGCTAGAAAGAATATTGTCTTGTGACTGAGTCCGCTACAAAGTAAACTCTTCGTGCCATCTAATTCTTATCACCTATAAAGTGGGGAAAAATAAAGGGGGTGAGCTAACGCCTAGTAAATAAACTCCATACACATGAGAAATGCTTATGATATGCAGTGCATTAACTTTCAAAAAGTATGTATCCATTGGCAAAGTTTCAATTTTCATTCTAGAAACTTCATTTTCATCGCGAGCTCACTTGATGTATCGTCTAACCAATCAAAATGCAATAGACCATTCTTATTTGGAACTAAATTCAATTCTACCGGTAGTACCACCGAAGTTGTAAACATTTCATTCAATACGGTCGAAACAGTAACATTACTTTTAACACCACTGAAGCGGCAAACATTCATTCAATGCCACCCAAAGCGGTAAGGTCGGGTATGCCGGTCCTCCGCGCCCCATTTCCCACTTACATTCTTTCATAATATATAGATACACTCATTATTTTTTTTTTCTTTTCAAAATTTTGGGAAAATTTTACAAATACTTTCAACCTTCATAGCAAAACATTCATCTTTTTGAAATTATGGCCATACATGTTACATGGTGAAATGACATGACATGATATTAATGCGTGCATAGATATGCACTTAAGTACAATAAGCATATACCCAACAATGCAATCATCATTCCATAACATTCACATTTAACAATTAATCATTCATCAAGATCGGACAATATAACACATTACCTATACGTCGTCCTTCAATATATAATAGACTCAAGGGTGGAGTTTACTTACCTCAAATCTTTAAGATATTCATTTTTATCGAGTAGAAGACCTTTAACTGCTTTCAAGATCAATGTGCCATGAATCATAATATAATCATTTAATAAGTAAGACACAAAGTTCTCATATCATTTCTTTGACTTAAAAATCTATGTAATGGTTACATCTTAGTTCACGTTCAAGCAACTAAGATTTAGCTCTCATAAACAAATAGTATTGTCACACTTTAATTAACAAATTCTACCGACTTACTTACAATATCATATTTTAATTTTACATGTCAAATTATTCTTAAATTTAAGCTATGGTTGAGACAGAATTACTTTTTTCACCTTCATTCATTGCATAAATGGGTTCATATAGGCATTTTATTATCAAACACTTTATTTGCATAATGAAATTTAACTCATCCTCTTTATGTTTCTAACATCTCCACATCTACTCCTAACTCGATCATAGCACACCAATTAGAGAAAAAACATAGGCATCTAAGTTCAAACCTTAAAAATTATCCAATAAAAGATTTATCACACAAAACGAGCTCATAAAACTAACATTTGATAAACCAAAGTTATTCTCGAGTAAAACTAGCAGGTGGTACAAAAAGTGCCATAAAAACTTCTATAGGCCTCCAAATGATGTCATTCTAATTTGAAATGATAGGTAACTCATAGAAGGTCGTTTTCGTTTTCTAATTTGAATCACGCAAAAATACAACGTCTACTATGAGTTATGACAAATAAAGTCAGGGGGCAGAACATAATATATCATGCCAAGTTCATCTAAGCACTTCTTCAAACATATAATATTCATATCCAATATATTGCCTTTTTACTCATCTAACAACACTCATTTTGTCATAAAACACAAGTCCAGTTCACCCACCCACTATGGACGGGGTTACACCATCCACTTCTGATGTGACACACACATAGCCAACACACATGGCGTTCATGTATGCGCCACGTCAGAAGTAGGTGGTGTAACCCACCCACAGTGGGTGGGTGAACAAAATTGCATAAAATACAACATAAACTTTATGCATTTGTATCAAGTTAGTTTCTTCAACTATTTCCCAAAGAATATAAGTTACCCATGAACTAGGTACTAAAATTTCACAATAAAACATACCCATATAAAGTGATGCTATATATTTAAGTTTATGCTCTTCCGATCTCAACAAAGAGGCAAAATTACTCATTTTCTAGTAAGATTAAGGCTTGGACAACGAGTGCTTTTAAAGAAAAATGAGCGATTGAGGGTTGTAAGTTACTAAAAATAGTGGAATAGAGAGGAGTAGACTAACATTGAAGGGTAAATGAAATGAATCAATTCTTCATGAATAAGAATGAGAGCTGGGTAGAGAGTGAGGTTAAAAGGCTTTTCGCTAAACTTTTGATTTCGACCAATATAGTCCCCCAATAACGAGTCTTGTTTAATTAAGCCCAAACTTAATTTATTTCTCACCAAGTCCCTCCTAAAATGACATAGGCAATTTGGCCTTTTAATAGATTGTTCCCTATTAATAGTTTGTTTGATGCTCTTTATTTTACCAATTTATAATTTTACTTACCACTGATTTGACATTTGATTTGATAACTATTCAATTACAACCACATAATTTTCACTTTTTTACATTCTCAATACACATTTTACCTCTCTTCTCATTATAAATTCTCTATATTTTGACAAATAAAGAGCATCAAACAAGCTTTAAGTTATGCAATGCTCATTTGAACCTATTTTGACTTTAATATGTATTCAAAGCATAAAAGTATTAGCAATTAAATACATAATAAACAATGGGCATAAATATATACTCAAAAACACATTTGCAAATAAATAGGATTCATTTTAGGCACATTGATCATTACAGATTCTAAGTCCTTCCATTGCAAAATCATAGAAAGTAAAATTCATTAACAATAATAAACATAATCAAAATAATAAATTTTGACAACGTGTTAAAATTAAATAAATTCACACAATGAGGGAAAAATAAACATGGCGCTCACATAAAGTATATAATCTTTGTTATGGAGCAAGAGAAAACATATGAAATTGCTAAAGAAGGATGATGCAATGCAATGCTACTTCTTTTAAAGCAAGAGGCAGTGTCGCCATGAATGACATGCCCCTCTGCCATAAGCAAGAGGCAGACATTGGAGTAACTTATGAGTTGTGAAATTTGATATACTTTAAACGAGTATTATCTTTTAGCCATTGGATTTTTTAAAATGACTTAACTGTGTGGTTTTCGGTTGTTATCGATGAACTTTTCACCTTTTTCGGGTGTTGTCAATTAACTCAATTCCCCTAAAACGACCCCTCAAAAAAAATAAAAAAATAAAAAAATGCCATAACAATACTATTAAGAAAACATTTGAAATTCATTATAATAAATTAAAATTTAGACCTCTTGAACTTAGGATGCATATGCTAGAATCAATTATATACGATTTACACTTACAAATCTTAAAATTGATCGTAAAAGAATATACAAATTTAGGAGCCGAAATAAAATTAAGATTAAAATGGAAAATTTGTGTATTTTAGAAAAATATTTCAAAAGCATGTGATATTTTTAAATACTCCTAATAATAGGTGGAAATATCATAAAATTCCTATGTGTATATATACTAGTCTTGGGAAAGTCTTCAAATTGTATAATTACCGGAGACAAGTAAGTTAATATGTGTAAACTTGACTTTTTTTTCCAAATAAGTCATCATTTCAACTTGATTAATTGTCACTTAAGAAGGATAATTCAAACCGTAAAATAAAAATAAAATCATGGAAATGAGATGGGAAATCGCTAAGTGGCTTGCTTATGCAATCTAAATAACCCAAGCTTCATGACAAGAAAATAACAAATAAATAAAAATTAAAAGGAAAATACCTCTATAAAAAAGGCCATCTTCCAAAACGTCTGGAGACAAAAGAAAAGAAAAAACCAAGTAGTCAAAACACATACGTTGACATTCAAAAGAAAAAACAAAAGAACCAAAAGTGGTCAAGGAATAAGGTTGGGGAGACATTTTCAATCAAAAGTTACGAATCAAGGTGAGTGATGTACACAAATTTTTAAACTAATTGGTATGATTTAGACAGATACGTAAGTCATTTTCTTATGCTTATAATGATCTAAACGTTATTCTTTTATTAAATACCTATGAAAGCAAATTGTGGAATTTTTATATGTTGCATTAAGTTATGCTTACCTCTTCTTCAAGCCAAGCCATGCCAAGCGATGCTATAAATCGCATTCATAATATTCTAAATATCAAGGATGTTATATTCATGCCAAATCCGATTCTAATCTTATATGATACGAGGTAAGTAAACTTATGGCAAAAGGGCCCCAAACTCTATTCTCTACGTCATATTTTCACTTAAGATTTTCCAATTTCCTTTCCTCACTAAGTAAATGTTACTTATTCTTCATATATTTTTTAAATTTTAGATAATAGAGAGAACAATGATCAAAATCTGCAATAATGAGTGGTCCTTATCGCCAGACGAAAGCCAATACTTGTATACAACTGAAATGGCCCCTTGAGGAGTGTATGAAAATCGGCCAGGATTTAACCACCACGTAGTTACCATCGTCAATATTGCATACTATGAAGCCAATACATTGGAGCTCTTATATACTAAGGAATATAAGATAAACCACTGGGAAGCTTAGATGTGGTTCTATATCATAATGTACACAAATAAGTTGTAAGAAAATATATGACAAAACCTCTAGTTTTATGTATTTTAAAATATTATCATAATTATGCTAGAAAAAATACATCTTATGTGTGCTGAAAAGAATGTGTTGTGCTAAAAAGAATGTGTAGTATCTTTTGGTTGTAAGAGAAGGAATATTTTGTCTTGTAACATCTTATATCATTATAACAAATAATATGTGATATTACTATATTAAATCTTCTTGCGTACCATCATCACTACAAGATAAATTAACCTTGATGAGAGTGACAATAGCCAAACATGGTGACAAATTTTGTAAACTAGCGTGAAACCTATATACACGTGCATATTATTGTGGAAAAAAAAAGAAAAAAGAAAAAAGAAAAAAGAAGTAAAGAATGAGCAATGTAGACACATGCATGCACTAACCACCAAATAAACAATATGTGCAAATTAGATAGAAACGTTATAGTAGTGATAAAGAAATCAATAAAATTGGACATTGTTACAAATATTTCCAGGTCGTTACAAGAGTGGTATCAGAGCCCCCGTTCCTCTCCGTTGTATACAAGCATGGCATCCCAAAGGCATCAAGTTTCCCTAAGGCATCAAGTTATGTAAGTTAATTATTTAGCATATGAATAATATATTATATATGCTTGAATAATGATATATATATATATATATATTGTCCTAATGCAATAATCATATTATTTTCTTATGAATAAATCTAAAACTTACACATAAGAATTTGTTACGTAAGTCTTGAAAGTCTATCCAAGGAAATTCTAATGTTATTCAGTAAAGGAAATTCCCAAATTTCAGGGAAAAAAACCTTGAATTCCTAATATTTAAGTATCAAATGTACGACGTAAAACATATTTCATTTTAAAAAGAATTGATATATTAATTTCATTTAATGATGTTATGACCTGATTTAAATTATTTTTATTAAATAGATGGCTGCGGATAGCACTTCAGTGTCACTAGATCGATTAAGTCAACTTGTTAGAACACAAGCCCACCAAATTCGTCAACTAATTGATCATAATAATAATCAAAATAATAATGGTCAGTATGGTACGACTTGCAAAACCAATCAAGCTAAAGAAGAAAAAGATAGAGATATCGCAACGGATCAATTCTGCCAGCTTAATCCCCCTATCTTTGAAGATGCAAAAGATCCTATTGAAGCTGAAAACTGGATACGAACTATGGAAATAAATTGTTATGCTCATATTCTAGAATCAGAGAAAATAAATTATGCATCATTTATGTTAAGAGGCAGTGCTGGTTACTGGTGGGATACCTTGATTAGTTTAGGTGAAACTGAAAATATCACATGGGAAGAATTATGTAGAAGATTTCAAGATAAATATCTTTCCTCGACTGCAAGGAACCAGAAATTGAATGAATTTATTCAGCTTAGACAAGGCCCTATGTCTGTTGCTGATTATGTTAAAAAGTTGGAGGATCTCTCCCGATTTGCTACTCATATAGTTAGTACAACAGAACTTAACATTGACCGTTTTATTGACAGATTACGACCAGAATTAGGACGAGATTTTCTTATGGCTGGAACATCTAATATGAATTTATTGCAAGTTGTAGATCGTGCCTTGATAGTAGAACAAGCAGAAACAAAAATACAGAAGGCACGAGAAGCCAGAATCCAAAGTACTCGTGGAGCTACACCAAATGCAATTGGAATTCTAATAATAAACGTCCATCAAGAAATGAGACAAAGAGTCAACCAGTGTCTAAGAAACTAAATGCAGGTGAACATAGGGAAGTAATAAGTCCTATTTGTCCTACCTGCAACAAATGACACAATGGACAATGTCGTTGGAAACTTGGACAATGTTTTAATTGCGGGAAAGAAGGTCACATGATTAAAGATTGTCCAGAAGAAAAGAAAAACCCTGCATCCTGACCTGCTAAAGTATTTGCTATGGTTAGACCAGAAATGGATAATAATGCCGATGTTATTACAGGTACTGTTTATATTTACTCAAAACCTACTTATTCCCTTTTTGATTCAGGAGCGACCCATTCCTTTATATCTTTATCTTTTGCTCAAAGTCTAAATATTCCATTTACCCCTCTGCCTAGTGCCCTGGATATAATGATCCCTTCTAAAACCATTCAAAATGCTATATTTATTTACCCCATATTTCCATCAAACTAAAAGATATAGAATCGACATTAGATCTTATTATACTGGAAATTAGGGACTTCGAGATTATTCTTGGAACGGATTGGCTAACACATTATGGGGTCTTAATTAATTGCAAGGCTAGGACATTGCAATTTTCAGAAAAAATAACCAATATCTTTTCCAAAATTAGCAAAGACTACTAGGATAATTATCTTAGTTGTAAGAGCCAAGAGACTTATAAGTCAAGGATGTATAGCATTCTGGGTCAGTTTATATGGGATGAAAACAAATAATACAACCACCATTTCATCGTTACCCTTCGTCAAAGAATTTGAGGATGTTTTTCCTGAAGATTTGCCTAGACTTCCACTTGATCGAGAAATTGAATTTGGTATAGAAGTAATTCCTGGAACTCAACCTATAGCAAAAACCCCTTATCGTATGGCTCATGCGGAGTTAAAAGAGCTAAGAACTCAGTTAGATGATCTACTAAACAAAGGCTTTATTAGACATAGAACATCACCTTGGGAAGCACCGGTACTATTTGTTAAAAAGAAAGATGGCTCAATGAGATTATGCATCGATTATCGAGAATTAAACAAAGTCCCAATAAAGAACAAATATTCTCTTCTTAGAATAGATGACTTGTTAGATCAACTTCAGGGTTTTGCAGTTTTCCCCAAGATTGATCTTCCATCAGGATATCACCAATTAAAGATTAAATCCGAAAATATATCTAAAACCACTTTTAGTACTCGGTATGGGCATTTTGAATTCCTTGTTATGCCTTTTGGGCTAACTAATGCGCCAGCTGCATTTGTGGACTTGATTAATCGAGTATTCAAGAAATTCTTGGATAAATTTGTTATAGTATTCATTGACGATATTCTTGTCTACTCTAAATCAGTAGAGGAACATGAACAACACTTGAGAATTGTTCTCCAAGTTTTACGAGAAAACAAATTATATGCAAAATTCTCAAAATGTAAATTTTGGCTAGAACAAGTCATTTTTCTAGATCGGAAGTTGTAACTAAGGAAGGAATCTCAGTAGATCCTGGTAAAGTAGAAGCAGTACTCAATTGGTTAACCCCAAGTACCCCCACAGAAGTACGAAGTTTTCTGAGTTTAGCTGGATACTATAGGAGATTTGTCAAGGACTTTTCAAAAATTGCAACTCTCCTTACTAGGCTAACCCGTAAAATGTACCTTTCAAATGGACTAAGGACTGTGATAGGTCTTTTCAAGAATTGAAATCTAGGCTTACTACCACTCCAATTTTAACTATTCCTCAAGGATCCGGTGGTTACACTATGTATAGTTATTCTTCTAAACAAGGGTTGTGGTGTGTCTTCATGCAAAATGGCAAAGTAGTTGCGTATGCCTCCCGTCAGTTAAAACCATATGAACAAAACTATGCTACACATGATCTGGAACTAGCTGCCATTGTTTTTACCCTAAAAATTCGGCATCACTATTTATATGGGGAAAAGTGTGAAATCTTTCCAGATCACAAGAGCTTAAAGTCACACATCACAAGAACTTAAAGTATTTCTTTACCCAAAAGGATCTTTATATGAGTCAGTGAAAGTGGTTGGAACTTGTTAAGGATTATGATTGTACCATTTATTATCAGCTAGGAAAGACTAATGTAGTAGCAGATCAACTAAGTCAAAATCTATTTCCAACATAAAAGAAATAGCACCAGAACTGAAGAAAGATTTAGCGAAATTTAATTTGGAGATAGTCGATTTTGCCAATGCAAAAATATCAACTTTGAATCTTCAGCCTACCTTGTTACAGAGAATCAAGCAAGGACAGAAAAATGATGAGTTTGCTAGAAAATCAAAAGGAAATTGGAGCAAGGATAGCAAATTTCAGTCTATTATACTTCGCCACAAGGAATCTTGAAATATAAGCATCGATTTTATGTACCTATGGATAAAAAATTGAGAAAAGACATTCTTCAAGAAGTACATAATACACCATATTCATTGCACCTAGGATTCACCAAGATGTACCAAGAAATCAGGACATTATATTGCCGAACATGAAACAAGAAATAGCTGAATTTGTGTCAAAATGTTTAACCTGTCAACAAATAAAAGCCGAACATTAGAGCCTACTAGCACCTTACAAACATTACCAATTCCTAAATGGAATGGGAAAAGATAACCATGGACTTCGTAAATGGATTACCTAAGACTTCTAAAGGGTTTGATAAAATTTAGGTCATTGTAGATAGATTGACAAAATCTGCTCATTTCTTACCTGTCAAAATGACATTTAGAATGGAACAATTTGCACAGTTGTATGTGCAAGAAATAGTGAAACTCTATAAGGTACCCATAAATATAACATCTGATAGAGATCCTAGATTTTTATCCCGATTTTGGAAAGAACTGCGTATCCTATTAGGTACTAAACTTTAGTTTAGTACATCATTTCATCCACAAACAGATGGGCAGATAGAACGGACCATACAGACTCTGGAAGATAGGCTTCATACCAGTGTTTTGGAATTTTCTCATAGTTGGGATCGATACTTGCCTCTTATGGAGTTCTAATGTAATAACATCTATCATTCCTCCATTCAAATGCCACCTTTTAAAGCATTGTACGGAAGGAAATGTTGATCACCTCTATATTGGGATGAAATTGGAGAAAGACAACTTATAAAATCGACAACGTAAGGTAAGATATAAGCTTAAAGTAGCTCAAAACCGACAACGTAGCTATGCCAATCAACATCGATGGCCATTAAAATTTTCAGTTGGTGACAAGATTTTTGTTCGAATATCTCCAATCAAGGGATTTTTAAGATTTGGAAAACGTGGAAAGCTAACCCCCTCCCCCGAGATTCATTGGTCCTTTTGAGATTGTCAAAAGAATAGGCAAAGTCGCATATAAACTTAAACTGCTCGAGCATTTAACAAGAATGCATGATGTCTTTCATATTTCCGTATTACGGAAAGATATTCCTGATTCCTCACACATTCTAAAAGATACCCCTGCGGATATTCAACCTAATATCACCTATGAAGAACGGCCCGTTAAAATTCTAATGAAAGTAACCAAGAAGCTCAAGAACAAAGAAATACCATTAGTATGAGTTTTGTGGAAAAGTGAAATAATAGAAGAAGAAATGTGGGAAAGGGAAGTAGACTTGAGGACACAATAGCTAGAATTATTTCAAGGTAATTTCAAAGACGAAATTATTTAAGGGGTAGATTGTAACGACCCGTCCAAAAAAAAATAAAATAAAAAATAAAAATACGCCATAACAATACTATTAAGAAAACATTTGAAATTCATTATAATAAATTAAAATTTAGGCCTCTTAAACTTAGGATGCATATGCTAGAATCAATTATATACGATTTATACTTACAACTCTTAAAATTGATCATAAAAGAATATACAAATTTAGGAGCCGAAATAAAATTAAGCTTAAA
Organism: Nyctanthes arbor-tristis; assembly: GCA_963692815.1. Classification (NCBI taxonomy): domain Eukaryota; kingdom Viridiplantae; phylum Streptophyta; class Magnoliopsida; order Lamiales; family Oleaceae; genus Nyctanthes; species Nyctanthes arbor-tristis. The sequence goes on along the minus strand of CAVNYN010287746.1, from coordinate 21,291 downwards.
AACGGAAAATTTGTGTATTTTAGAAAAGTATTTCAAGAGCATGTGATATTTTTAAATACTCCTAATAATAGGAGGAAATATCATCAAAATTCCCATGTGTATATATACTAGTCTTAGGAAAGTCTTCAAATTGTATAATAATTACCAGAGACAAGTAATTTAATACGTGTAAACTTGACATTTTTTTTCCAAATATGTCAACTTGATTAATCTTCACTTAAGAAGGATTATTCAAACCATAAAATAAAAAGAAAATCCCGTAAATGAGATGGGGAATCGCGAAATGGCTTGCTTATGCAATCTAAATGACACAAGCTTCATGAAAAGAAAATAATACATAAATAAATAAATAAATAAAAATTACAAGGAAAATACCTCTATAAAAAAGGCCATCTTCCAAAACGTCTGGAGACAAAAGAAAAGAAAAAACCAAGTAGTCAAGACACCTACATTGATATTCTAAAGAAAAAAAAAAGAATCAAAAGTGGTCAAGGAATAAGGTTGGGAAGACATTTTCAATCCAAAGTTACGAATCAAGGTGAGTGATGTACACAAAATTTTCAACTAATTGGTATGATTCAGAAAGATACTTATGTCGTTTTCTTATGCTTATAATGATCTAAATGTTATTCTTTTATTAAATACCTATGAAAGCAAATTGTGGAATTTCTATATGTTGTATTAAGTTATGATTACCTCTTCTTCAAGCCAAGCCACGCTATAAATCGGATTTCATAATATTCTAAGTATCAAGGATATTATGTTCATGCCAAATCCGATTCTAATCTTATATTATGCATATACAAGGTAAGAAAACTTATACAAAAAGGGGCCCAAACTCTATTCTCTACGTCATATTTTCACTTAAGATTTTTCAATTTTCTTATATATGTGTACATTCTTCACTAAGTAAATGTTACTTATTCTTTATATATTTTTTTAAATTTTAGATAATGAAGAGAACAGTGATCGAAATCTGCAATAATGAGTGATTCTTATCGCCAGACGGAAGCCAATACTTGTATACAACTGAAACAGACCTGTAGGGAGTATATGAAGATCAGCCAGGATTTAACCACTACATAGTTACCACCGTCAAGATTACATACTATGAAGCCAATAGACTAGAGTTCTTATATACCAAGGAATATAAGATAAACCACTGGGAAGCTTAGATATGGTTCTATATTGTAATGTACACAAATAATTTGTAAGAAAATATATGACAAAATCTTTGGTTTTATGTATTTTAAAATATTATCATAATTATGCTAGAAAAAAATGCATCTTATGTGCACTAGAAAGAATGGGTAGTATCTTTTGGTTGTAAGAGAATGAACATTTTGCCTTGTAACATCTTATATCATTATAATAAATAATATGTGATATTACTATATTAAATATTCTAGCGTACCATCATCACTACAAGATAAATTAACCTTGATGAGAATAATAATAGCCAAACATGGCGACAAATTTTGTAAATTAGCACCAAACTTATATACACCTGCATAATATTGTGGGAAAAAAAAAAAGAAAAATGCAAAAAAAAAAAAAAAAAGAAGAATGAGCAACGTTGACACATGCATGCAGTAACCACCAAATAAGCAATCTGTGCAAATTAAATAGAAACGTAATAGTGGTGATAAAGAAATCACTAAACATATTTCCGGGTCGTTACATCCCCCCTCGCCCCCCACTATTTCATTTTTTTTGTTAATAATTTCACAATGTATATTAGTAAAACACGAGAGTATTTATCAGCGATTTTTTCCCCGGGTATAGATGTGAATGTAATAGGGTGTAAGCTCTATCCTAGAAGACCTTTTTTGAACATCTTTTGCAACACAATTAATTTCGGTTTGTTTTGGATATAACATATATTATTATTGTATATTTCCCTGATAGACGCTTATTATATTTTGTTCTTCTGCAGTTAACATTTATAAAAACAAGGTTTTATCACTTTGTCTTCACGTTTTTCTAGATTTTTTCTCATATATCACTGTAATGAGTACAAATCAATGGCTTTAGATACTTTGGTTAAGGAATTATTAGTACTTGGCCTTGCTAATTTAGAATGGTTAATTAATTTCATACCACCTCCGCCCCAAAAAGATAGTCCACCTTGCTATATCAAATGAGTATTTAATTTTTCGTTTCCATATTTGCCCATATTTAATTAATAAATTTAATCTATCTTAGTACAAACAAATTTTAGGGAAAAGCATTCTAGCATTTTCGATTCTTATAATTTGAGACATTTCACACTGTATATAACCATCCAAATTTCTTCTCAATAAATTTATATTAGTAATTATTCCTACACTATTAATTAGATATGAAGGTTAAAATTGGAAGAATACATATAAAATTAATGTTCTAACAAAATTACCCATTATTTCTTAATATACGTAAAATTACCTACCTTCTTGTCTTTGTGGGATGGAGGTAGTACATTGTTATGTAGATACCGAAATTTGGACAACTAAAATTTTTATAAGAATATTATCATCGGCTTAACTTCTTCCCGATCTATAATACCTATTTATTGTATATTTATTTATCGTGTTACTTAAATTTACTGTTGAGAAATTACTCAATTTCTTCTTCCAAGTAGAGCTAATTATGTGTTGGTTGTAATTCATTCTAATATTTCACGTGTGGTAAATTGGATTGACCATTGTATTAGTTGTACAGAAATTTATACAAGTTTCTGAAATCAGGCCATAGCAGTTACCTATTTCTCTTTGTATATGCTTGGCTGAAGGATAAAAAGGAATTAATTTTGAAAATGGGTTGAAGTCAAAATTCATTCTTTTCTGTCCCGTTTGTAGGCAATCTATTAGGACGACTTTGTAATCACCGATACATTAAGGTTGGATATGAACCAAATTTGCCTCTCTGAAAAGGCATCAATTATTTCATAGTTCATATAATTCAAGAGACCAATGGGCTGAGTTAAATTTGAATAAAAAATTTTGATGCAATGAGCATGGATGTCACGCAATAAAATCAAGTTATGGTAGTTCTTTGAAATTTAGTTTTCAAAACTATTTTTTGCATGAATGTCGGTTTATCTTTTTGCATTCCCTTCATTTTGCATGGACCAAATAAGAAAAGGAGCCACCTATAAATTGATCACTGTGAACATAATTAAATAATCGAAATTTGTTTTTATTTGAATCTAATTCCACCTCAATATGCATTCCATATTTCTTTGTTTTATAATTCTAAAATGAAATTCTTTAACATTTCTTTCCTGTAGTTATTTGCCATTTTTGATCAATTATATGAGGAAGCTGACCAAATCAACGATAATCTCCAATGGACGAGCAAGACTATGTGATGAAAACCAAGGTAATTTTTTTTTTGTACCTAATTCTATAGAAACTTACCTTTTGGTACTCAATATCTATAGAACCTAATAGAATTTGATTGTCAATCCATTATGTGCTCTTTTTAAAGTTGCCAAAAGAAAGCTTATTAATCAGAATCCTGATAAACTGGAATGACAGATTTTCAAGTTGTAAATGATTCAAATGTTATATTTTATTTGGGTTAAAAGGCCAAATACAATCTTCAATATATATTCTAATTTCAATGCTACTTTCCCAGTTCTATCGACTAATCAATTATATAAATATTTGAATAATTTGTAAAAATTATAACATGGCAGATTTGCCAAACAAAATTTTTAAATCAAGAATTGGTTAATAAGTAATCTAAAGTCCATAACTTTCCTATAATTTTTGAATTGATGCCTAATGTTCCAATAAACACTAAATTAGATGATCTGAAAATAGTAACAACTCCGAAGTAATACTCAAGTAAATGAAATAACCAGTCCCAATGCATATAGCCAAATAAATTAGATAACCAGCAAAACACATAAAATAAATGTAAAATTGTTCCCTTATTAAACGATAAATTCTTAACTTGCTAATTGCTTCAATGCATAACAAGCAGTTGGTCACAATTTTCATTATATAATGCTAGCTCATTTAAAACTTCATAAGAAGATATGTAGGCTAAAATAAGGACATAAATTATAGACAAAAAATAATATAACAAACTAATGACAAGGGCAAAAACAACAAAATAAAGCTTAATTATCTTCTAACTTTAGCTTTATTATTTGCATAAAATGTATAAGAATACTATACTTTTAGCTTTATATTTATTAATATTTATCCATGCAGTATATACTTACTATTAACATTACAAAATTTCAGCAGTAAACAGCTCAAGTTCTAAAAAACAACGTGGTCCTAATGGGGAGAATATATTACATGTCAATTCAGGTGAATAATTATCGAACGTACCATCAAGTTCATGTTCGCCCATACCACTGAGAAACATTACAAATGTTAGTATTTAATTATATTTCCTATATTAAAATATACTGTATTTAGCTTTTAGATCATTTATTTCCATACTTATTCATAATTCTATCTAGCATTGACGCATTGTGAACAAGAACAATTTCGGTTTTCTCTGAGAACACTTGATGGTGCAAACATGAATTCAAATACAGTTGATAGATCAAACATTGCTAGCACAAGTTGTCAGCCAAGATTGTTTGCTAATACCTACGACTCAGATTTTGGTTAGTATTTTTTGCTTAAAGCAAATATCTATGTGCATCAATGGATAAAATTATATATGTATCTACTTTATTACAATAATTATAGTATATCTTTATAAGTTCTACAAACTTCTTCTAACTCTTTTTTATGTATAATAATGTATCAATGCAGTCAACACAGCTGAAGGCACATATGGAAATAATGTTAACTTGCTAAACCCTTTTAGTGTTTAATTTAATTTCATCTCATTTCATATGTTACATACATGAATGAAATTTCCTATTTTGTTACATAAGATATGTTGACATGTATTTAGTTAATTTTAATGTTGTTGCATAGTACATCATTGTATTGCCCATCCTATTCATCTTATCCTCCAATTATTATTATTTTTATTTTTTTGGATTTCAGTTCAGATAGGTGAGGATTGCTTATTAGAGTCAATTTTTAGTGATGCAGAAGATATTTCTGATGGTAAAGAGCTCTAAGCATACCAATTATTATTTATATTGCCTTTACGTGTATAATTATTTACTAAAGTCATGTTATATTTCTTAGATGATGATGTGGAATGTGCTGACTTATCAGCTACATGTATTTCTTTGTCTCCATTTTTACAGTAATTATGAGTAATTTAGTGAATTTCTTTTTAAGACACATTTTTATTTATTTGTTTCACAAAAATATGTGAATTTCTTTGTCTCCATATGTCTCTGTGTTGTTCTTTTTACTTTTTAGGAATGTATATCATTAAGTATTAGATTTGATATTTGAAATATTACAGTAATATTATTTGGTTCCTTTGTTCATTTTGTATTTCATTTTAATTTAAACTAGATTTTCACCCGTGCGTTGCACGGGAGATTATAAAACAAATTATTTCTTAAATACTGGGGAGATTACCAAACATATTATTTTTTAGTACTAGTAAAAAAATGCGACTCATATATATATATATATATATATATATTAAGTACATATAAGTGTGATTTTCTGTAGTGTATTGTGGTTTAACACATAGATTAAGCTAATGTAGTGATTCAATACATAAATTTATAAAACAAAACTATATATTAAATATTGTATTCGTAAACACTGAATAAATAAGAATTATCCTAATATAAATTTCGAAATACTTCCTTATATACTACATTTAATGTAGATTTGGCCGGACGACCATCATCACCACATATCAATATTTTCAGACCTTGTCGACTGGTAATTGTAGAAACACCAACATAAAACTGTCCCTGAGTAAAGACTGGTCTTGGCAAGTACATACCGATATGTGAGAGTGACTGTCTCTAACTTTTGTTGATAGTCATTGCATACGAAACCATCAATGGAAACTGTCGCCTTTGAAAAGTGAAAGGTAGCCTTGCATTAGAAGGAGTCAATGATAATCTCGGAATAAAGAATTTCTCACTTGCATTAGCTCCTGATAAAATCTTGGCCTCAATAACATGACTTCCAAGTCTTGTAACTAAAAGCCTTGTACCATTGCACAGCCCAGCAGAATGGTCAATGTTACGCAACAACATAACTGGAACCCCAACTTTCAAACATAACTCATGATTAGGAACTCCTGCGCATCTGATCCCATTTAAAAAATTTGGTGTGTGAAGATCTTGCATCAAATCACTATTAGAATCAGATTTACACACAGAGTCGGAGCTTAGATATGTCTTCGCATCAGTTTGATTCTGCGACACCATATGGTTTTTAACCCTTTCAACCACGTTATTAGTCGGTGCCAATATAGCTCTACCATTCAAATAAGTAGGATCACTTCCATGAACCATGAAATTAGGGTAAGTACTATTAACAATCGCTATAATTGGATCACCCGAATAAGATAACAGCAAATCATCAGGTATATCAATGGTGGAATGACCAACATTAATTCCACCTACAGTGCCATCACCAATGCTTGCAATCCAATTAGAAAACGTCTTCAACTCTAAGGATTCATCTACAGATTCTACTCGCTGAAATCTGAAATCTCATATTTTTTTAAGTTTCAATATTTTGTAATGATTCCATAAATTCGATGGTTAATGGTCGCATGCACAATATCTTGCCTACTACCTTTTGGAATGACTGGTAAGATCTTACGAAAATCCCCACCTAATACAACCGTTTCCCCCCTAAATGGCTGATCGTCACTCAGTGGATTGTGATCTCGTAGAATATCTCGCATTGTCCTGTCAAGAGCTTCAAAACAATGCCTATGCATCATTGGAGCTTCATCCCAAATGATTAACTTTGCTTTTGCTATCAAAGCAACCAATGGACTTCCTGGAGATATTGCAAGTAGAATACTCATCTGGGTTTAGAGGTATTGCAAACCTAGAATGTGCTGTTCTACCTCCCGGAAGAAGAAGAGAAGCAATACCGCTATAAATGTCTTCCAAATAAATGTCTTTCCCATTCCTCCAGGACCATATACAAAGAACATGCCACCCAAATCCATGTTAGTAGACTCGATAATTGTATCATATATAGTTCGCTGCTCATCGGTGAGCTGAGAAAAGAGCTCAGCATGTTCTTTCGCCAGAGTCTATTTATTATATCGTAGCTCTTCATTTATTGAACTATTATGTTCCTCTGAAAAATAAACTTCCCCTGGAAATAGTATCATAGGATATTTACGAAGACTCTTTCCTCTTTTACTGAGCATCTTCTCGATTTCCACAAGAGCATAATTTTGAAATTCTTCATTAGTCAATTGAAGATCTGAAAATAAAAAATTATACACAGTAAGTACTAAACTGAAAAACATACACAATATATTCTATTATATGGACATCAAAGACCAATAGCCAGACATTCTATATTGCAACAACAAATAGGAAATATTAAAAAGAAAATCCTAAAGTTGGAATAAAAATACCTGGTTGCTGTAGAACGTTCCGTTGATTATAAAGGACGTCATTAGACAAATATTGCCAACACATTTTCCAAACGTATTTTGGTCGAGCCAAATAGTCAGATAACAATAACGTCGTGAGTAAAGTCCCCAAAGAATGAGCTGACCCCCAATGACTTGCCTCAGCTATCCCATCTATATATTCTCTATCATCTTTCAACAGGCCTCGAGCATAGCACGCATCTCTAAATGTCTGATACTGTACACCGTCATAAAACTTCAACTCTTCATAGCTTGTTGCACCTTGGACAACATTTAGAAGTGTTCTCAAATAATACTTCTCTCCAGCCCCAGGATGAAGGAAGTAAATTCTCCCAACAACAAAACGAAGTTTTCTTGTTACCCATTGTCTAGTGTTTCTCTTCCAAACAAATTTCATAGGAAATTCAGCATATGTTAATTTCCTTGCATCAGGGTACTTTTCATTTGCTTCCATCCATGCCAAGAACTTACTTTGGTGTACAGACAATCGAGTAATGACTTCATCAATTGAATCACTTGGATCATAGAACACATCTTGCTCATCTGGTAGATGAAATCCCAGCTGTTCAATAGACACATTCCTGTAATGAATATTAAACCCAAATAATCACCAAGCAGCTTCACAGGCAGAGATATGCGACAGTCATAGTACATGTCTATTTCATCAATTTCCTTCTCGGTAGAACCATCAGCATTCTGGAAAAACGTCACAGTTGTACAGTCATTCCCCTTGTTGATATATTTGAAAAGATATTTAATGAACTTGGACTGGTTGCACCATTCAACAATTATATGATGTCCATATTTCATCAACAAATCACGATTATGAGGAATGACATATCGATTGTCAAGCAGAATCCCATTTTTCTCTACTGTACTACCATTATTTGCCCACCTATATACTGGATAACCACTTTCATCAATAGTGGTTGACTCAGCAAACTTTTTTGGAAAATGTTTCGTACAATGACCATTAACCATATAGGGTGACTTGTGATTCAAATGTCCACATGGGCCGTGGACCATTAAATCCTTAACTAATTGGTAATATCTCTCATCTGACTTTTCATCTGGAATCTCAGCTGATATGACTCTATCAATGTCCGCTGGGGTAGGAAGCTTGTATTTTTGAGTAAGCCATAACAATATATGGGCATGGGGCAAACCACGCTTTTGAAACTCAATAGTATATATAATTGTCAGAAATGACCAAAACATCATAAGATATAAAAAGATTAAGACAATAACGCAATAAAAATACGAAAAGAAAAAACTAAAAAAAAATTAATTTAATTTAAAGTTTTAAAAATACCTGCCCTGACTTCTCCAAAGTGTTTATTTTTTTTTCCAGATCAGCAATTAATTGGTCAAGCTTAACCTTGAAAACCCTACAGATAATATCTGGGCGATCTTAAGGACGAAGCCCTCTATATTCGACGAAACGGGCAATCTCTGGCCACTTAGGATTGCAAGTAAAAGTGATAAACAGGTCAGGATATCTGGCCCATTTACAAATAGCCATTGCATTTTGATAATTTTGCATGGTATTGCAGGCACCACCTGTAAAGGATCTAGGTAAAACAACACGCTTCCCAACTCTTGAAGCATCGCTTTCGCCCCTTCCTACAGCATCAGTCAATCCTTTGTACAATTCATATCTCAATTCTTTCTAATGTGAGCATATAAATGTCAATCGAGAAGACTCAACCATTGTGTACCCATCAACCAAAAACTGTTGAAACAACCTCTTAGACGATAATATATAACGCGATTCATCATTTCGCTCCTGCAACCGATAAGCAAAATACTTTCATGGAAATCTTTTTCGGTCCTGTAGAAGATGACCGATCAATCTCTGCATGATCGACATCGTCTCTATAACCATCCTGCCCAAATGGAAATAATAATATTGCAGTGACGGACACTGATGATGAAGCTCATTAATATGTTGGAGATCTCCTGTTTGTGTTTCAAAAATAATATCTTCCAAGAGAAGTATCAAAATCACCCTCAATTATTGCAGCAACCTCATCTTTCTCGCGGAGATTATATTCCCTGCCATCTTTACTACGCTTGGCAACGAGTTTCAACTTGATTTCAAGGACATCTGACTGATTAAATCTCTCTAACAGTCCGAAACCATTGAACCAAATAATTATTTTCATCAAGCATTTCTTTCAAAGAAGTAACAATATCAGGTCTTAGACTGTTCGAGCCAGCTGTTTTCCTAAAAAAATTATTTTAATTAGTATAATAGAATGAGAAATAAACTATAATAAATTAAATATAATTATGTAAACCAATTATTTTCAACTCAACTAAGTGCTCGAATTCTGTTCGAAACCTCATTTTGTGGATCCGTAATATACATTTGTGTAAACTTCGGTATTTCACCTTGAGGTGGCAACAAACTTCCAATTTTATGATGATTCTGACCATTCAGTCTAAAGATAGGCAGTGCAGTCCCAGTATTCAGACGCCTAACGATTTTCCCTCCCATAGAAGTAAAGGAAAACATGCTATTATAGAAGCGAAGATTTTCAACGAAATTCTTACTTCTATCGTCTCTGCCAAACAACAGATCATTAAGTAAAGCAGGTGGATCTTCAATTCATGGGAGAATAACCTTTCCATTCATGCAGGACAAACCAAATTTTGGGTCCCTTGAATTGTAATGCTTTGAGTTACATTCGGCATACCAAAAAATAGCACCACAATGTTCACATTCATATGTCGGATCTCCGATATCATAGTACACTAAATTAAGAAGTAAGGTTCAATAATTTAAATATATTAATGAACAACTGAATATAATATTAATTCACATCACTACAATGATCTAATAAGTAACGAACATACCGTCTTTGGGTAATTCAACACACTCAATATCTTCATTATCAGAATCATCAGTATCTCCATCACTAAAAATGCTCTCGTGCAGAGCATTTGCGTCGAAATCAACTGAAATGAAAAATAGCATTCCATTTACATTTTATCTAGAAAAGATAAAATATTTATTATATCAAATTGTATTAAATTAAATGGAACAACAAAACAAATCCAAGAAAACAAATAGCAAACTATTTACTATTTGTCTTTATATAAATAAATATTATAAAAAATAATAAATTAAATAGGATAAGAAAAAAAATAAAAATAAAAGATTAGCATCTTATTTGCAAGTGGTGATAAAAACTAAAATATTTATTGTCGCAAAATACAATAAATCACATTTGATAGCACTGGCAACATATTTACAATATCTCTTGAAAAAATAAAATATTTATTATAGCAAAATAAAATAAATTAAATAACATAATCATATAAATAGACTGTTAATGAATCAAAGAAACTATAATAACATATAAATAGAGAGTAAGTAAACGAAAATTAGAATACATGCACATATATTAATTTAATAAATACTTACAAACACGGTAGGCATGATATCTACTTTTTGAAGGAACAACATTACTGGGACCAGCCAGATGAGTAGAATCAGGATAGACTGATTGGGAAGCAGCCATATATGAAGAATGGTCCACAGTAGGGTGAGTTGGAAAGGCATTATTTTTATTCTTTGTGTTTAGCTCAAGCATTTTAAAGTTAAGCCCTGCAGTACCCATATTGCAGTCGAGGGAAATATTTCTCGAACCGGTCACTGCTTTCAAATTCATATGAATTAAAAAACATAATTAATTATTACGCAATAGTAGTATCTAATATGAATGTATAGAACCAAATTAAAATGTACCGTTCGTCACATCAGTAAATAGAATCATAGAAACAGATCCAACTGGATGATTAAATAAAGTATTTGATCAAATCACATTGGTTGAGCCTTCAGGTATAACTGTACGCGACCTCTTATTTGACACGGATGGAGGATCTGTTATGATAAAAATATTAGTACATGTAACAACTAAAAACACAATTAACAAATTTAATTATAGCATATATAGAAGGGGAAAAAATAAAAAGAAAGAAATAACCTTCATTTTCATGAAGTCGTCTTCCACGACCACCAGATATCACTGAACTCTTAGTCAGCTTCCTCATTAAAATTACACTCAACTGTGATGAAGCATAAATATTGAGATGAACATGTCAATATAAATATTTTTTAAAAAGCTACACCAAATAAAAAATGGCTACACTTCGAAAAAGTAAAATAAAAGAGAGGATATAGAATAAATAAATTGTATAATTTAAATGCAGTCAGTAAAAAGGAATAATATAACCAAATAAATTTATTAAATAAATAAATAATTAATCATTAATTACTAAGTTAGCATTACTTATCAAGAATAAAATATTATATTTCAGAAAGATAAAATATATGACACTTTGAATAGAGAAGCACTATACCCAGAACAATAAAAACTAAAAGACTGATAATAGAACAATTAGAGTAGATAATTTAAATATATTAATATTAAGTAGGAAAAAAAACAATATAACCAAATATATATATATATAAAATAAATAATGTACAAATTATATAGACATAAGTAAATTCCAAAGTAACCCACAAGAAACTATAATTAAACAATATAAAATTTATAACTTTTGTACTAATGTTTTCAAATCACATAGACTATTCAATTATTTCCATCAATAATGTTCATGAATCACATAAATAGCTATTTTACCTATACTTTATTTTGCTACAACTCTATAAACAAACTGAAAATAAATATTCTTTTAATCATAATTAATGTATACTGAATGTAATACAATTATCAAAATTAAAAAAAAAAGCATAAAAATGATCATAAATAACATGGTAGTAAATAAAAAACATAAGTATAAAGCGTGGCAATATTACAATAGATGATAAAGAAAATATACATCCGAACACATAGAGAATCAAATACGGTGAAAGTCTTACTGGAGGAGTTGCGGTGAAATGCCAATAACCAAAGCTGGAACGATATATATGGTCAGCTCGGTATTGAACGTGATTGCAAAAAAAATAAATAATTAAATAAATAAAATAAAACAATAACAAATAAAACAATAAAAGACTTGGAGAGAAGTCCCTTGGCCTGAAAATGGGAAATAGTATGGGGAAAAGAGAATGATATGTAATAGAAATTAACATTTATATAAAACAATTGATTTAATTAAGGAAAGCATTCTAAATTTCCGTTGTCAAATGATAGATAAAATGTGCTTATCTAAGATAATTAATTTAAAATTGGAAAGTGATAAGGTGTATCACTTATATTTACAAAAGTTTTATAGATAATTGATAAAATTATTCCAATAATTAACCAACAAATTATTAAAATAAATTATATGTGGTTCGAAGAAATTAAGATGCATTTAAAACAGTCCAGTTAACTAAGGAAAGCATTCTACATTTTAGTTATCAAATAATAGATAAAATGTACTTATCTAAAATAATTCACTTGAAATTGGAAAGTGATAAGGTCTATCACACATGTATACAAAAATTTTATAGATAATTGATAAAGTTACTCCACTAATTAATCAACTAATAATTAAAATAAATTATATGTGGTTTATAGAAATGAATATACATTTAAAATGGTCCAGTTAATTAAGCAAAGCGTTCTAAGTTTCAGTTATCAAATAATAGATAATATAAACTTATCTAAAATAATTCATTAGAAATTGGAAAGTGATAAGGTGTACCACACAAGTATACAAAAATTTTATGGATAATTGATAAAGTTATTCCACTAATTAATCAACTAATAATTAAAATAAATCATATGTGGCTTATAGAAATTAAGATGCATTTAAAATGGTCCAGTTAATTAAGCAAAGCATTCTAAATTTCAGATCAAATAATAGATAATATGTACTTATCTAAAATAATTCATTTGAAATTGGAAAGTGATAAGGTGCTTCTCTAACATAGGAAAAATCTTTCTAGATAATTGATAAAGTATATTCCAATAATTAACCAACTAATTACTAAAATAAATAATTAGTGGCTCATAGGTACAACTATTAATTGGTATAAAAAATATAACAATTATTAATAGGTATAACGTAAATAATAATTAACCAACTAATAAATTATTAACAAGTACAGTTAAAATATAGCGAATGATTAAAAAATCATCAATATCTTCAACCACGAAGTTGCTCATGGATCAATTAAAAGTAGAGATCAATGGATTAATTTAGTTAAATGAAAGGATTATTTATATAATATTAATAGAAAAATTTATTGATTAATAGTCTTCAAAAAAATTAATTACCAAATCTAGGAACTTAAAATACATATATTAAAACAGAAATTCAATGATTATGACTTAAGCAATGCGTTCAACATTTTAAGCAGATAAAATGACAGTGATCAGACTTGAGGTCCACTCATCATATAATACTATAGCATAAATCTATAGTAATTAAACTTAAAAACTCGGATAACAAAAGAAATAATGGAAAAAAAATTGGAATTTTATTTAGTAATTTACCATAGTATACAAAAGTATTACACGTTAATTAAATCAACTTGACAATCATTCAATACATAGAAACCATACTGACATTTCACATCAATATATATGATGACCAACAATGCATTAAAAGCCTGATCCATACATTATACTATCACTATACATTTAATTACAATGCCTTAAAAGGACAAAAACAAAATGGAGAAAACTAAGTGGAGGACTCTTGGTATAGCATTGCAGGGTCCAGTTGGGTTGATCTCTAAGGCAATCATTTCCCCCAATATCCCCCAATAGTAAGCCACAATGCCAGAATAAACCTGCAAAAAATAAAGACAAAATACAAAAAAGAACACAAACAACATATACAATGATCCAAATTCTTCCATCCCAAGAATATGCAAAAATAAAACCACAACTAAAAATAGACATCCTGTCAAACACCATATAAACCTCAAAAAACTTAATAAGAAACTAAATAAAAAAAAAAAACCAAAAAGAAAGTTATGCTGCACAAGAGCATAATACGAATCCAGCAGAATCATTATCAAAAACCAACAGAATAAAGTAGCAGTAAAAAATAATAATTATTTGCTTAATGTTTAATGATGATGAAACCATCACTTCTCGATTTTAATTATCTTCTTAAGCTTGGTCGAGGATGATTGGGTTGATGAGGCACTAATATCTGTAAGTGGTCTCACCATCCAGCGATCGTTTTAAAGGGGTAACAACCGTTGACTGATTGAGGTCTTCAAAAGATTCATCCACCTAATATAAAATGAAGGTCGATTAAATTCTTAAAACAAATGTAAGTAAAATATTTAAAAAAATAAAGCTATGTACCTTTGAGCCATCTTCAAAATAGCACCAATCCCTCTTTGATAGCACAAATGTAATTTTTGCGGATATCCAGTATATTCCATCCTATAACACATCAAATCAATTAAAAGCAAAAATAAATCCATATTATAAGACAACCGTAACATCTATCAATGGAATAATGGGAACATTAAAAAAAAAAATCAAATTTGACACAAAGACTCGATAAAATCAAATGAAAAAAATAAAACTTTCTCAAAACTATTTTTGAGGGTTCGAAAATTGCAAGTAACTAATAAGATAAAGTAGCAAACTTTGCTAGAAAAATTAACTCCAAGCAGTGGTTGCTTTGACTAATTTATTCAATTGACAATTTACATAAAAATATAAGCGGGTTTCAATAGGCATCTTTCTTTGATACCCTAATAGAGAGAATTCCAATATATTTAACATTCTAAAGTACATAATAAAATCCCAGAAATCAGAATAACAATCCAAATCTTCACAGCATTGTCCTACCTCCGGAATACCATACACCAATAGCTTTGAACAAACTAATGATTACATCATTTGACTGTATTATCCCTTTCAGTGGCTCCACAGACCCAGAGTCTGGTTCATCGGTCTCAGAAAGCACGTAAAGAGAAGAAACCTGACTTGGCTTATGTGATGAAGAATCCCCCTCAACAAAGAGCCTAAGTTGTTTAAAAACATCAAATGAATCAAATAAGTAAATTCTAGATACATTAAGCTAAAATAAAAAGAAATCAGAATGCCCTATAGTGAGGTAACATTACCTCCTATGGAAATCTACTATCTCAGGCCTTTCAGTATCAAAAATCAATTTGGTTGCATAAAAGGTGTTAGAAAGACCTAGTTCACCTGCAAAAATAACGATAACTTATTAATGTCTACAAACTATAATTAAAGAGATGAAAAAGAGGAATTTGAAGAAAGGTATCTAACGACGGTAAAATCGAGCACGGCAAAGCTGCATAATCAAGACTATTGGTGCTTCAAAATTTGCTTCCAAATGCGACGTGAATACACCAACATACTTGTCCCAAAGAGTACAATTTAGTCTTGTGTGGCTATTAAATAAGCATTTATCACGACAAAGGAAAATAAGTTTTAAAGAAATTCAATTACAAAACAAAATAATCACCTAAAGAACAATTTAAAAAAAAGTAAAATATATGCAGCAAATTAAGAAGCATTATAGGTTTACTATTGATCACGGAGGACAAAGTCTATTGATCGTGATGATCGTCCGGATGATTGAAAATCTCTAGCATGACCAATCTGAACAACTTCTCCAATTACATCTATGGAGTGAACATTATAATTCAAGAGTCAAGAATAAATTTAAAAAATAAAATAAATCAAATATATTGAAAGAAGCAAAAAATCATTACCAAACAATGTCTCATTATCAATCTCACTTGACAAAATTTGAGGGAAGGCCTAAAATCAAACACTTCTCTTGGAAAAAGAGGAAACAATTGCAAGTCACGCTCCACCACGCGCATTGAGTCCTTAAAGTAGAGCCTCCAACGATGAGAAGTAGGCTTACACAAACCAGATCGTTCAACTTCACATCGAAATGACGAATACCATACAAACCGTATTCATTTAATTGGGAATCAAATACAGGGACCAACTTCCGAGCAACGGAAGCCTGAATTTTAGTACCCTTTATAAAAAAAATCACAATTATAAATAACAATTCAATAGAAAAACGTGGGTGAAATGAAAATGCTTAAGTATTGCTTGTTGAAATGAAATGAAATGAAAGTATAAATAATAATGTTTATAACAATTCAATAATGTTTATAACAAATTCGGAAAATGAAATGAAAATATAAATAATTGTTATTTATAACAATTCAATATAAATAATGTTTTCTACCTTTTGTTGAAATGAAATGAAAATTTTTCCCGTGTTCGTACTTGCTTTGAAGTTCAAAAGCAACCATTAGGCAATCCCAGCGGAAGCATTGTTTAGACAAAGAAAATGGAAGTGATCAAGACACTAATGAGGCTTCCATTTAATATCCATTTAAAACAATACAAGTACCTACAAAAAATGCTTAAGTATTAGCCATTGCACGACCATCCTGTCCCACAAGCTCAGTGCTAAGAAATACCAAAACATTTAACTGTCTTCCACAACAAAAATTAGAAATGAAAAGTTTGCGAAAAAGACAAGTACTATTTTCAACAATACTCAAACTAAGTAAGCATGTAGGCATTTCATAAAGCATTTTCTTATCCCTAATGTTTTCACATAATAGGCAAACTAAGTAAGATATAAATAAATTACAACATATAAACTCATAAAAGGGAAAACATACCTCTTGGTCAGAGAAAATAAACTCAACAGAGTATATATCTTTTGGGTCATTGCGGCAAGGGACGTACCACTTGCGGAGAACACGAACTAAGAAAGTTTATCTAGCGCGTTTGTCATCAACCTCGTTGAGGAGACTCCAAAGTGGTGCCATGGAATATATTAAATGGTATTTATAATCAGGAAAAAATGCAATTAGAATTAGAATAAGGTAAACAGAAATCTGTACATTAAAAAGAAAGAAAATTGAATAAAGTTTGGGTCTGAATTGGTCCATAATTGCGGTAGTATGAAGTCTCCCTTCCTAAATCAGCGGAGGATGACACTGAAATCAGCAGAGGAATGATAAGGGAAGATTGTAGTTAGTGGAAGAAGATTGCAAAGAACCCTAAATCGACGACCCATATCCGCTGCGTTCACACCGGAGGAGAGAGAGTTGAGAGATCCGGATAATGAATTCATATATAAACGGAAAAGGTAATCGATGAGGTCTTCTTCGCCGTGAATAAATGCACAAAAGGTAAAGGCCATGGATGAACCACAAAAAAGGGAAAAAAAGGCCCACTTATTTAGTGATTCCACAAAAATAATAAAACTAATCTGCCCGCTAATTAGAAAATGGCCCACTAATTAGGATTCTATAAAAAATAAAATATTAAATACAACTAATTAACTACGTGTTAATTAAAAATATTATCAACCTAATCAAGCTATAGTATATGTACCGGGAAAAGAAGGACGTTACCGTATATTTACCCAACATAATTGAAAAAGTCAATTATACCCTTATTTTTATCAATTTAGGTGGGAAAACTGCGGTATATTTGTACCGCTAACTAGTTTCCCATTATATATATATATATATATATATATAGATTTATGTATTATTTGTGTAGATTATTATGACATAAGAGACCCTATATATGAGTGTGAATTTTGCAGTGTTTTATTTTGGTATGCTGAGAGACTCAGAAAGCTCTATAATTCTACGAGGCCTAAGTTTTCATTGTGCTGTTTACAAGGGAAAGCCGTACTTCTTTATATGACAGATCCTCCCAAAGTTCTTCATGATCGATTATACGGTATTGACAATAGAAGCAGACATTTTATAGCAAATATTCGTTTATACAATATAATGTTCTCTTTCACATCGATGGGCCGCAAACTTGATAAAGATATAAACAATGAAAGAGCACCACCAATATTTAAGATAAGTGGTTAAAACCATCATATCATAGGGAGCTTGCTACCACTAGATGGTGAACGGCCAAACTAGATCGGAGATGTGCATTGCAGACACTGAAAATGAAGTGGCCAATAGAATACAAACAATCAGGTGAATATTGTAAATAAATTTTTTTTAATACAAATTTTAAAATAATGTATGTGTTGTTGAAATCTCAAAGTTAATTTAAATCTATATTTTTCCTTTTTTTAAAGTATAGTGGAACTTCATAGGGAAGAAATTTTCATGCAGAAATTGTTGCAAATTTGAAGGAAATGATTGACAGTGAAAATGAGTTGGCCAAGTGGTTCAGAACAGCTAGGGATAGATTTCAAAATTCTAGAGTAGCCAACATAAGGTTGAAATTAATTGGAAATAGGGACAAAGATCGAAGTACCTATAGTCTACCTGAAAAGGATGAAGTTGCTGGATTAATAAAGGGTGATTTTGATACATCTCGAGGTGATCGAGACATAACTCTTGAGACTAAGACCGGGAACCACAGCAGATAAATGAACTGCATTCTTCATATCTTCCTCTCCAATATCCTTTGTTGTTTCCGTTTGGTCAAGATGGTTATAGGAATGACATATAGAACATGGTGATCTAGATGCACCATCTTCTATTGGGAGTAAGAATGTTAAAATGAGAGAGTTCTTTGCCTTTAGGTTGTAAGAAAGGGAAGATGAGTCTAATGTAAATCTATCTTCCAGAAGATTGTTTCAACAGTTTGTGGTTGATGGTTACACGATGCTTGAATCATCATGTCTAACCTTTGTATGATCACATCAAAAGCAATTGAGATGTGAAGTTTACAATGGATTGGCTGATGCAGTTGTCAGGGGTGAGACAAACCCTTCAAATGTTGGAATGCGTGTTGATCGACCTCAATCATTCACATGTGGGGCCGTAATAAGATGTAAAACTATCAAGACGCAATGGTAATATGTAGGTCGATCGGCTATCCTGACCTCTTTATCACGTTCACATGCAATTCAAAATGGCCAGAGATTGTCCGTTTTTTAGAAAAGAGAGAATTGAGGCCAGAGGATCGTCCTGATATTATATGCATGATTTTCAAAGTAAAATTATATTATGTCATTAAGGATCTCAAGAAAAAATAAAGTGTTTGGAGAAGTGAAAGCAGGTAATTTTTATAAATAATTATTATTTCCTATGAATTTCAATGCTACTAATTCGATTCATTACATTCATCTTATATGCATATCTATTATAATTATTTTTGCTATTTCTTGCAATAATATATACTGTTGAATTTCAAAAACGGGGATTGCAACATGCACACATGTTACTTTTCCTCTCCAAGAAAGACAAATATCCGTCACTAGCTGACATAGACAACATTATATTAGTTGAAATTCCCGATAAGAATTCTGAACTAGAATATTATGCTTTGGTGTGAGATTTAATGATTCATGGACCATGTGGCTACTTAAATCTTAAATCTCCGTATATAACAGACGACCGTTGTACAAAACACTTTCTGAAAAAATTTGCACCACAAACCATTATTGATCAGAGTGGTTACCCAATATATAGACGTAGGGACAATGAGGGAATGGTAAATAAAAATGGCATTGAGTTTGACAATAGGTATGTGATTCCGCACAACCGTTATCTATTGTTGAGGTACAGAGCACATATAAATGTAGAGTGGTGCAATCAATCTAGGGGCAATTTAATACCTCTTCAAATATATAAACAAGGGGCATGATCGCATTACTGTGTCCTTTTGTCATAGTGCAGAAGATACTTTAGATAACATTGATGAAATAAATATGTACTATGCTTGTCGGTATATTTTTGCATGTGAATCCGCATGGAGGTTGTTTGGTTTTAACATTCACTACAGAGATATTCCAGTTGAAAGACTAAGCTTCCACCTCCCGGTGAGCAAAGTATACTTTATGTTGAAGGTGATTCAATGGATACAGTAATTAATAGGCCATCTGTTCATAAGAGCAAGTTTTCTAAATGGATGGAAGCAAATGAAAAATATCCCTAGGCAAGAAAACTTAAATATTCTAAATTCCCTACAAAGTTTGTCTGGAAGCAAGGAGCTAGGGAGTGGCAACCGAGGCAACGTGGTACTTCTGTTGGGGGAATTTATTTTGTTCGTCCTGGGTAGGTGAAAAGTACTATCTTGAGAATACTTTTAGGTGTTGTACAATGGCCCACAAGTTATGATGATTTAAAAACTATAGATGGGGTTGTATATGATACATTTCATTATGTTTGCTTTGCTCACAATTTACTTGATGATGATAAGGACGTCTATGGAATAGTCGAAGCAAGTCAATGAGGATCTGCCACCTCTCTGAGAAATCTATTCACTGCTTTATTGGTATCAGATTGTTTGGCGAGGCCTGAGGTTGTGTTTGAAAGGTTTTGGCAATACCTATCAGATGATATACTTTATGTTCAACTAAATATTTTGTAAAACCAAGGTAATAAGATACCATATTTAATATATATTTTATTCTTTCCTAATCAAACCAATATTTTCTTTCAAGCCAGTAATATTTGTCTTTTACTATAGTGACGTTAATTTACTTTATACATGCAGAATTAGAGTTGATTGATGATCAAATAAAAAATCTTGCTCATGTGGAGATTGAAAAGTTGTTGTGCAATAGAAGAAAGAGCATGCACGACTACACCTCGATGCCTTTTGCTATTGATTGTTCTTTTTCAGATATTCAAAATAGTATGATACAAGATGAACTTTATTATGATAGGAAAGCTCTGGCTCAAGAACACACTTGTTGTGCAGGGCGTATTCGTCTTGTTGCTGGTAGGTGCGATTATGTGAGTTGACAACAATACATTGCGGTATGCGCGAGTCAAGATTTTCCTTAGTGATCTGAATTGAATTACTGCAGACTGGTTCCTCCTATATACCCTGCTGATGCGGATTTCCTACCATTGAAGGAAATAGA